>WAAE01021819.1:0-177300 GCA_013400495.1 Nicator chloris
TCTAAGATATCCTTTGATTTGTCTTCTTTTTTCCTTTCCTTTACCACCCTTCTTTTTCTTAATTTTGCACATGGAAACCTTTCCTTTCCTTATCTATAAATAATGATGTTTCCCAGCAGAAAGTCATTATCTTACATTAACCCATTGAGAAACTGTACATTAAAATTTCTTTGTGTAAGGGCAAATGAGAGAGCATTGATGGAACCATGGATACAATTTGAATCAGCAGCAAAACCAAATCAACATACAGTATCCCTATTTAATTCTTTATTGGATATTTGTAGAAATTATCTGTATGGTTTTTGGTGGTATGATAATTGGTAATAATGATAAATTTGGCAATAATGATAAATTATTACAGGTCTTGGCAGATACTTGTGATCAGTAAGACTCTTAGAAGTTACAAAGGATCTCACACTGACAGGATTTCAGGAAGAAGCTCTGCTCAACTCTACCAATAAGTAGAGAGGACACTTACTGACAAGTTCTACAAGATAGATATTCGATAAAGCATTGAAAATTATAGAGAGCAATTAAAAAGCTGTAAAAATTGAACATTCCTATAGCACAACAGGATTTTCAGGAGTTCATTGCATTCCAGAATCTCTTGTTTTCTAGCACCATACAGAACATCCTATCCACAAAACAACAGGAGGGTAAGTGCAACGTGTTTACATAACATTAACACTGTTAATTCTTTCATCTGAAAATGAATAAAATGGACATAAAAAGACAGCTAAATCTCAGAACAGTGTCAGTCAACAGACATACACTTGGAACACTGAATCAACAAGAAAATTATGGCTTAATATTTCATTCTTCAAGCATTTCAATTTATTGCAGGCTCAGGTAGTTTTGCATGTCCACAGACAAAATGTTTTATAAGTGTCACTCAGGCAGAAAGGTTGTCACAAGGATGGGGGAAGAACTTTTTTTTTTTTAGCTTTTAATAATCAACAACCTCCCCAATGACCCAACACAATGGATTACTTAATTTACATATGCAGCCTGGAACTGTGGGACTGTCTCCTTCCTTTGTATGTTCGTGCTGTTAGCAGTGGTTAACTGAAATTAAACTGTCACGGGCTTAACAGAAGATGTCATCTGACATGAAAAGAAATGTGCTGTTTCACTGGGGTGTGAAGCTGGAAACGCAGTAGTGGTCGCCTGGAATTATTTTCTTAAGACAAAAAGAAAAAACAAGCAAATCTTTACCAATTTCTTTTTTTTTTTCCTAGGCTGATATCATCATCCTAATCCCTTGGGCTTTTTTCTGCTGAGAAGGTTTCCTCAAACTTATCACTAGCAAACAATTTGAAACGAAGCCATAATTCAGTGATTTGTTCTCTGTTTCCATTCTGTTGCCAAATGGTTCATGACTTTCCCAAATATCTCTGCTGTAAGCAATTTTTAATACAGCTGACCTAGTCAAACACTGCCAACTCCCAGCCACACACTGTGAAATAGCAGCAATTAAGCTGCCTCCTGAAGGCTATTCCTACCTGGAAGTTCAAGAAGGAGCTGATTTGGCATGCAAGCTGACATCCTCTAATTGAAGTGGTTTTGCTGGAGAAGCTTAGACTTACTGAAAAAAAATTTAAAAACCGTTTTGTCTCTATTGATCAACTGTTTGTCAAAAAGTAGAAAAGCAATTTTCTCATAAAATAAAGTTTGTCCTGGGTAAAGGCAAACAGATCTGAACAAAGCTCTACATTCAAATAGCACTTAAGTTTTTGAAAGAAATGTGAACATGACTCCGTATTTGTTGCATCACCCACTGTCATCTCCCACAGTTTTGTGTGTTCCATAAAACAGCATCTTTTGGAACATTATCTACTAAATGCTATGAGTGGAGTGAAGGCTCCTTCTGCATGTGTAAGACTGAGTCTCTTGAAACATTAACATTTAAAGAAAATCAAGTAATGATTCTGCCAGTCTTGAGGAAACATTAAATGCTACAGGAAAATTAAATTAAAGCACAAGATTTTTTTCTGTACATAACTGACCTCAAAATACAATAAAATAAATAAAAAAGCACACACCTTCATAGGAGAAGTTTATACTGGAGGGGCTGAAGGCATCATTTCTCACATCATTATGAAAGAGTTCTGGCTCTTAGCCTCATTACCAGTGACACAGGCTTCAGAATGGAATTATGTTTTACCTAGAATTACAGAGGAGGCTTTGGTTCAACACTGCCATAATGTTAGTTTATTGTGTTCACTCCTTACCCCCCTACTTCATTTTATTATTTCACTTTGTTTCTTTCAATCTTTTTTTCCATGAGTATTTCTTTACTGTGTGTGCTTCTTTTGTTCTCACCACTGCTCTTTTATTCCACGTCTTGCAGTGCTCAACACAATTAAGACAGCTAAATCAACATTACCAACCTACTCAAATTTTCTCGGCACCGTAACTATCATTTAAGATTTGTATGTCCTACACAGCTTTGAGCTTTTTTTATTCTCCAAGGTCACTTCAAAGTCATCTCAGAATTACTGAACTGTTTATTGATCTCCTAATCGTTCTCTGTTTGCAATTCTTCAGCTGCCTCTCTGTGCTATTTTGTTATATTAGCTTAGCTATTTAATAAACAAAATAATATTCATAAAAAGAGAAGATTATAGAATCCCTAAGTTGTTCAAATGAAGAGAACAGTCAATTTCCACTGGAATATGAGGATGGAGAAAATAAAATAAGAAGCTGAAGTTTGATCTACATGGCTGTACTCTCCTAAACAAAAGCAAAGCAAAGCAAAACAGCTTTTGGGTTTGAGTAACGTGGCTGCAAAGGTATGATTATAGTGTAGAAATCTCAAGCAGATTTTGCTGACTATATTATCCAGAACCATTTCAGACCTGGGTTTGTTTTGCTTTTTGGGGCTTTTGTATGTTATCCTTGTTCCCAGCAAAGTCCTCCTGCTAATGAATGTAGAGACACCAAGAAAGAGAATAATATTTCCTTAGAGAGGCAATCTGGTATTGATCCTTCAAGGTATTTCTGCTGTGATAAAATACATTCAGCAAATTAAGTGAGACCAGAATTAGATTCACAAGGCAAATATGTAAAGATTTTAAACTAAATTTAAAATTTACCACGTGGTTCAGACACATCAAGCCTGCATTCTAAGAAGCCAAGATTCTGTGCTGCCACACAGACAAGGTCTGGAGAGTAGTTGTTATTTTAAAGATGCACCCAGTGACCCCAGAAGTTAGAGTTAAAATAAATGTCTCTGACCTCATTTGCAGTCCCTAGCACACTGCTAGCTATAACTTTTGCCAGCTCAGCAATCAATAAATATCATCCAGATTTTCAATATCCCTCTAAAGGGAAGGAACACACCTTTCTGGTCCACCTGAGCACCTTTACCTCAAGAGAAAGACAAAGTATTGGACCTTATTTTTGGTAACCATTGTTCACTGCTGGCTTTGACTTCATTTGAACACCCATTAATCAACACAAAGCTCACTGTAGGGCATGACCTAAAATTGCATCCAGACCTTTTTTCCTCAAAGGGTAATCAAAGAATGCAAAAGGACCTAAACAATCCGTGGTGCATTTTCTCTGCATCACCACAGCAAATTGCACTCCCTGCCTGCTTGGTGTCTATACAGATTTAGCAAACATAACTCATATATCTCTACTTGATCTACATCTTTACTGCAACTATCAAATAAATTTGTAGGCAGAGTAGCTACCCATTGAAACACTTCTCAGCACCTCCTTCTGTTTTAGCATTGATAAATTATGATTTTCTAAGCAATTTTGCATGACCTCATGCTGGTTTAATCTTGATAATTTGCCCAAACTTGCTTCAAATGTTACTGATCTCTTTGTGGTCTCAAACGTTCAGCTTGGTTATTTGCAGCATTTTCCATTTCTATGGGTTATAAACTAACAGGCAGTCGTACAGAACAGATTATGGGAAAAGAAAAAAGCTGAAGAATATGATCCTGAGACTTCCAAAAAAGCTGCAAAGAACTCCTTTGGGAAGAGCAAAGCAATCATTTGAGGTAGGAAAATTAAAAGCCTCCACATTTTTTTGGCAATGATTTGGAAAACCAATGGAAGTGTTTAATTATTAATGGAACCAGCTAAACATAATTGTCTTCTCAATAAATCAAGATAGCTCTATTGCAAAAATTAAACATTTGCAGTTACCTTGTATCAAGTAAGTGTTGCCACACCACAATATTAGAAACTGACAAACTGGAAGGTGTTGGTGTGGTACATAAAGTGCTGTGATTTTTTAATTTTTATTTTCCCACGCTAGGAGAAGAATGTGGGCTTCACACACTGGCTCTGGCTTAGGGAACACTTGCTGGAGTCCCCGTAGGGTATCAGTTACATCATGATCAAACAAAACTATTTCATTTTTCTAATGAGCTCACTGAGCCAAGATGACTACCATGTGCAGATAGCAAAAGCACAGGGGGTTTTTTTGGTGTTTTGGGGTTTTTTTTAATGTTCACAATAATTACTAATGGTCTTTCCTGTCGCTTTTGTGGTAGCTATGTGCACAGCCATACATTTTATAGTACAGTTGTTCATTATTACTGGTGAAAAACCCTACAGAGTTACATGAAACAACCACCTGGGCTGCAAGGCAATATAAAAATTTCTACATTTGTGTTTTATTTCTCCTTACTCTATGTTATTCACTGCTTATTCCCATTCTCCATCCTATTCAATATTTTTATCCTCATAATATTGTGCTCAGTGTATTTGTTTCTATTCTCAATTGCTTTAATGGTCATTAGCCCTTCAGATTGTCCAAAATGTGATTGATATTTCCCTTTGAAATGATGTAAGAATTTATGGGAAAGTTATTTCTTTGCATTGTTATTTTTCTTAGTATTAGAGGGAACTGAATCTGCTTCAGGTTGCAGAAACACCTTGTGTACCCAGAGCCCTCCCGTGCCGAGCTGGCTCAGAGCAGTAAATCCTCCTTCCTCTGCAAGGCTCTGATTCCTTTGAGTCTGACTGAGAGCATCGACTCAGATTACTCAAGTGCTCAAACATCAGCATTCATTTATTTTCTTCGGGATCTGAAGCAAGAGTTTCTGTAGATACAGCCACCATGGAAGGGTAGAAGAGCCCTGTTCCGGGCCTGAAGTTGGCAGAATGAGCCAAAGTGTTGGGAAAGACTGACAGAAAGTTTCCTGCAGTCAATGGAAACATTCTCTGCAATGGCCTTTGGATCACAGCATCACAAATACTGAAACAATAACACTCCCTGTGAAGGAAACAAAATATCTCAGCAGTGCAATAGGAACTGTAAACTGTTCTAAGTTCTGCAGCTTTTGGAAAGGCTGCCTAATTCTCACTGACAAAAGGCAGTGATACAAGTAAATGACTCCACAGAAACAGAACTTATTTTAAATCAAAGCAGATGAGTCATCTGACAACCTAGCTGTTGTGAAACAAAAAGAGAAATGAGAAAATTGTGTCAGTTCATTACTTGATGAGATTTTGTTTCATGTGTTTTATTTTCAATATCTGATTACCTCTGTTATTTATGTTTTTATAGACTGCTTTCATTGGCTCACTTGCTGATTTTTAAAGATAAAAGTCTAAATTACAATTAAGTTGAAACTGGATTTGCTTAAAAACAAACAAGAGAAAGAGGAAGAATTTCCAGTGTGACGGCTGACAGCGAAATTGTTTGAAGTAATGGGGTCCCATTTAAATACCAAGAACTTGGCAGAGCCAGGAGAACTGAATTTGCATAGGCTGTAAAATCTTAGGCGTACTTGAGGAGCTTGCTGGAGAGCTTCACAGAACATAAAACTTCTTGGCATTGCTACAAATCTTGATAAATTAATAGGAGACAGCAGAACACTGTTCACAATTAATTTTCTTTCCCTGGTATGAGGTCTTCTTCTTTCTCCATCTCCCCCTGCTCCACATTTGTGTGCCAAATCCTCCTTCTGTGCCCCTCTGTGCCTCACAGTGAGCAACTCCCCCTGATGCAGGAGATGCCTGCTGGTGGAGGCTCAGCTGACCAACGTGGCTTTTTCTGCTGCCAAACTCCAGCCAATGAGCCATTCATGGCTCCAGTCCCTGTTTCTGCTCATTAGGCCACTGGGAATTGCATGAATCATTCTTGTTCCCTGCCGGGAAGCAATGCCAGTGTTTACTATTACTTATGCAAAATAATTTTCCAGAATCACTTTACAAATGCTGAATGCTCGGTTGACTTATAAAAACTGAAATGAATTAATAAGAAATAAATAAGCAGTCCCAACTGCATGGGTTATCAGCTTTATGCACAAGATGAGGAAAAGGCTTACATATTTCCACTAAGCTGGAATTACAGAATTTTCCCTTCCTCTAGGGAGAAACAAAGGCTGAAGTACAAAATTAAAATATGTGTTATTTTTCTTTCATAAGAACAGGGAGTGGATTTGGTTGAATTGAATTTTACAGGGTATGCAAATGATGCTAAGCTATAGGTTGCCTTTACCCTTCTCTTTTTTGCCTTCCTCCTGAATGGTACCTCATTCCTTTTTCCTCACAGAGGACACAGCAGGGAAATAACACCCCTAAACTGCACAACTGCATCTGCCCTGAGATGGGGAAAGGAAATGCTCTTGCAAGCATTAGATTAGGCAGCCAAAGAACTAAACAAATATTAACAGAATTGAGATATATAAATATATATATACATTTAAAGAAATAAATGTGTAAATATATGAATCAGAACAATTAAGTTCTTTCAATAGTTTGTGTGTCAGTTAACTTGACTACGTTTGATCAGCTATAAAGACATTACTGTAAACCCAATAGAAAGGAAATTCTATTGAAAAACAGAAAGAAGCCTTTGTTGGAAAATCAGCAGAAAATTGTGCATAAAACCTGATGGGAGCCTCAAAATAATCTCATTAAAGTGGAACACACTTATTCAAGACCGACAAAAAGGGTTCAGAGCAGTCTTAAAATCTGTTTTAAGAAATTCATTTTATCTCTTTCTCGAGTAGGGTTCTCTCCAATTACTCTATATTAAACTCTCTGACATTTTAATGTTCTCAGAGAAGTAAGGATTTGTCCAGAGCAAGTCATTTTAACACCCAAGCTACAAACCAGATCAGCCTGATCAGGACAGACCCAACCCATAAATCTGCCTTTCTGGAACCCAGAAGGATACTTTGGCCCTAAGTTTTCCTTGGTCCTCACCCCCTCCCCACAGCAGGATTTCTGCAGACTTGTTAGGAAAGCCACTCTTTGTCAGGCTAAAAATATGAACAGAGAAAGGAGAGGTTTGTTCTGATTTCCTCACTCCATTACTACCCATATCTAATTGCATTATTGATGGAGACCTTTGTTTCTGTGAAGATTTTAGTATTTGGGAGTTATTGTTTTTCACTCTCTACGGCAACAAAGGAGTTTTAGCTTCAGGACTTAAAGGCCAGTGGAACATGTTCACATTCAAGCACAGGACTGTTCCTGTGTTTATACAAGAATGTATTTGTATCTAACTTGTGAGACCTCACTTCTGTGGATTTGTGCCTGAAATCCCCACACTTCTATTCAGTAACTTCTATTTGCACCTAAGAATCCACCTTTCTTCCAGTCTTCAACAGGACCTCGATACCTCCTCCAAAGCCTTCCCACACCCTCAGCTTCTTTCCTCTTTGTCCCTCTGCCTGCTCTGACAGGCAGGCCATGAAGAATACCTGACTTGAACTCACATCATAGTGAGTTTTAGCCTTTACTGTCTCTTTGCCCTCAACAGAACTATTAATTTAAAATATTGTACTACTGTCAAACTTAGTCGTAACAGGTTAATGAGCACAGGATGGACAAAAATTCACTATACTGATCTCCTTTATTAGGAAAATAGGACTAAAATAAAATGCAAATATTTCATTTAGTCTAAAATATTTGAAACTTGATTTGTACTGTATTTAAAAATTCCCTTAAGCTCCCTGAAACTAGAAAATAACTAGTGACTTTTAATAAAATCTGTAAATACATTAATATGCCTGCCTCTGTTAAGTAAGGCAGCTAGAGATTTAGGAGCTTCTAATCCTTGATTTTATGCCCTCAATGCAATGTTTTCTGTGATCCAATTGGAATTTGCAGACTTTGAGGAAATCTTCCAATCATACAAATGCCATCTTTCAATAGATACTTTTGGTAATGCATTATTTTCTGTTCTGCAATACATCAGTGACTGCTGCCAGTCTTATCACTGCCAAATTGACCTCTGGCACACAGCAAAGAACAAGGGGCCACCTCCATCCTTCCTTGCCACCCACAGGTGTGAGGGCTCTGAGGGCAAGACCCCATTTTTGGGGTCTCAGCAATTGTTTCTAAGGTCATCCAGCACAGATTATCCCTCCTTTAGCAATGGAAACAGCTGGAAACATTTCCCTCTTGTCTCTATGGACATCTTGCTTTCTACATCTCCAATCTTTCCCTCCAGGACCCCCACATTTTGTCTCCCACTGATCAATTCAGGGATTAGCTCAGCAGAGCCTTAACAAAGAAAGTACCTGTTTTACTAGCAACTATCTGAGACAAAAGCATGGAGCCCAAGACTGCTGTGCCATTTAGAGGAACATGAATGCACTCTCTACAGCACTGCAAATTAAAGTTGGAGAGAAGAAAAAGAGAGAAAATCAATTCCAAACTCTTCAGTCAGATTACTGAGGTTTTAAGGAGGACTGGCTTTGAGAGGGTGCCCAAGGCATCATCTTGTTCAAGACAATATTTCCTGCTTTTACACTTCAAGTGACATTTTCTACATGGCTGCTGACTACAATTGTAATGAGGAAGGACAAAAAATCCTCTAAGCCCTTTGTGAAGTTCTGTGTGAGGGATGCCCTTCTGTTTGAGCAAACAGCCTCTGAAATACTAAGCACAGTCAAAAATAATACGAGGTGCATCTCTCTCTCTCTCAGAGGGGTCTTTTGGTGGTTGCATTCAGGAATCATTTGTGCTAGGAGTGATTTGCAAGGCACATAGCAGGAAGCACTACAGAAAAGCCCATGATGCAGATCTAACTTCAAAAGAATAAATTGTACTTCAAGAAGATGTCCCAAAACAATTTAAGAAATAGGAGAATACTTTCTTACATTGTTTCTCTTATTTTTAAATTAAAAAATGATCCAGTTGTAATTTGCAGGTATTGAGCAAATTTTCCAAGTATACAAATGCTGTCTTTCAATGGATACTTATGGTAATATATTATTTTCTGCTAACTGATAGATGAATGACTGTTAAAATAAGGATTCCTCCCTCCTTATTCACATTTTCTTGTACTGATTCTTTCCAGACCCTTCTAAGAGAATGCAAATCCAGTAATAACTGAATCAACCATATATCCCACAATGTTCAATCACATTTTCAATGTGAAAAAATGAATACTTTGGTTCCAAATGACCACCCGACCCATATAACTTCCTTTGCTGTCGACTGGGCAGGTGATAAAAATTGTGCAGCATTCAGAAGGTCTTGTTCATAGCTCAGCTCAGTCTCAGTGCTTTTCAGTATTCACCCACGAGCTGGTATTCAATTGACATTGCAGACCAAAGGTTCTTTATAAAAACAAGGCCCACGTTAGCTCTTATTCAACAGTTGCTTCATATCCAAGGTGTCTGTATTGATTATTGTGCCAAGAATTGAATGTCCTTTCTTACCATTTCTCCCTGTTTTTCTCCCTCTGAAAGCACGATGCCAGGGTGAGATACACACAGCTACCAATAGGTCTGCCTAGAATTTAAGAGGAACATGGAATATTTGTGCTCAGAGAACATCCAAAGAGAAATAAGAAGCTTTATAAGAAGCAGAACAGGTGAAGGTTGACTGAATTTACTAAGAATGTGCAACCAATCAGTAAAAGCCCCAAAGAGCTTTTCCCATTGCTTAGACATCAGTAAAGGTTGTATCAAATTTAATAAGGACTGAACACATGCTCTCACCTTTTCCTAAGCAGGATACACTGGTGATACCCCTCTGTACCAAATGTTCTCATTCCACAACATTTGTTGCATTTCTGAGACCTGATTGTCTGGGGTCAGCTAAAAGGGCAGTAGTTCTTAAGAAAAGACAAAAATGTCTCAGGCATCTCTTCCTGTATTCATTCACAAACAGCACAATGTCATAAATCTTCATTTCTGTGGAAAAAAAAAAAAGGTGTAAGATAAGAGCGATTTTGCTTATATTTATCATTTGTACAAGAGTGTCACTTACGTAAATTAAAGATCAGGTTTAGACCTCCAAGTACCAATCAGTGTGAAAAGTAATCCTCCATTTCTCTTTTTGAGCAGCATTTACTGGCAGAATTAGGCTCTCCTGATATGCATTTTATTTATGTATGAGATATTCTACCCACTCCAACAGCAATAATTTGAAAAAATAAATTATTTTTTAGGTTATTGAAAATTTGAACCTAGTGATTGAATAGCAGTAATTGTTTGCAGAAATTCCTTTGCAGTGATCTACTCAAATTATGCCAAAATGAATTTGAACTCTAATTTCTAGTTCCCTGGTTTTCGTTGATTTTAATTTTTCTTTTTGGACATACAAATGCATTCTAGGTTTGACATCTTAGCCCTGAAGAGCCTTTAGTTTGCAAAATATTGAATAATCCTTTGACTGTAAAAACCTTCTACAAAGTGTTAGAAGCTAATTTGGCTTAGTTAAGCATTATGTGACAATCGTCCTGACCCCCATGTGAACTTCCCACACTAATTTCCATTCCCACTGTGAGATTTAACATTTCTAACACATTTCTACTAAACTCACACAAAGTATAACTTCCTAATCCAGCTGACAAATCACTGCTACTGGGCAATGAAGGTCATTTCAATAAATGATACTCAACCAAACCGTGGACGTTTCATCCTGCCTTCATGGGGTCTAGAAAAGTGGAACAGGGCATTCCCCAGTATCAAGTGACATTTCTGATGATTGTTCAGAATCTCATTCATAAGAAGTAGGTGGAAAGGAGAATCCAGGACATCTACAGAGTTAACTGTCACTTTGTGGTAATAAAGTATCTGGGCTCAAGTATCCAAAGCCAGAACAAAAGTGAACTCCAACAGACTTCGGTTCTATCCCAAACTCACCACAAGCTCTGTGTGGGATCTTAAAGAAGTCATTTTTCTTCTCTGTGCTTCATCTCCTCATCTTTCAGAAAGGGAAAATAGCAACTCCTTTCCTCCCAGAGCATGTGTGTAAGGTGTGTAGAGATCATATGCCAAGGCAGAAATACCTAGGTATAATTGCAGATACAGGGATCACAGCTATGGTAACAACCCAGGTAAAGCTTCAATGCCAGGAAGAGAGGAATAGACAGATTTTGTCATCCCATCTGCTAAAAATCAGAACCATAAAGGTAGCTGTAAACCAAGCAAGCAACTTGTACTCTGGCATATTTCCTTGTATCTGGAATTGGAAACAACACAGCAACAACTTTGTTCTTGGATGAAAAGTACATAAATGTAACAGACAAGCCCTCTTAGTAACTCACTGACAACAACTGCCTACTGACTGGGTGTGTTTGGAGTATTCAGGGTGGACTCAGGAGAAACAAAGGGCCCTAGGACTCTGGGAATGTGTGCAAACATCTGGAGTACATACAACCTGTACCTGTAAACTTAACCAAACAAATCAGCTTGCTCTGCTCCTTATTTGAAACACTTTCCTTTTACAATGCATGGGGAAACCATAGCAATATCTGTTATAGCATTTACGATTAAGAAAATCAGAAGGTAGACAGCTTAGATCTATAAAAGTGATTTGATATATTTGGCAATGCAACTTGGCCTGCCTGCAATGAGCTGTTAAATGAAATTTTGCACAGCCATGCCATCAGGCTTTATGCACTTGCCACATTTTATTCTGAAGGGTAAAACTGCTGGCTAGTACTAATCACCTCAGTCATTGCCAGGATTGTGTCAAATTTTGGGATGAGGTTGATCCCATCTTACATAGGGATGAGGAGTAAGCGTGACTGATAAATCAGAAATCACCAATCAAATTAAAGAGAGAGGTGGCCTAAAATACCAACAACTTCCCCCTTCTAAGGGTGCAGTAGATCAGCATTTTGAAGAAATCCAGGTGAGATATTTTACGGATTTCTTTTAAAATAAATAAAGTAGATAAATACACAAAATAACGTAGGGTTGGGAGTTTTTTACCTGCAATAATTGCTGGATAAAACCTTAGTTCTTCAGAGAAAAGATTTGCAAATGATAAAGAGAAATGGCCACATGGATCTGCCTGGGAACAGCAAATTCACCAAGAGCAGTGCTGGAGTGAAGGACATTCAAAGCTTTAAATCTGTCACAGGTTTTGCCCAAGACTTTCTTTACATGGACAAGCTGCTGAATTTTTCTCATTTCTATTCCCCTACCAGTTTCATGGACAAGAGATGAAATGGAACCCCTCCTCCAGTACTTACAGATAAGAATAGGCATCAGAGTAGCAGAAATTCCAGCATTTTCAGGTGCATTTGTATATTTTTGTCACACATTGACTGACTGAACTGAAGATAATGGTGGGATTCCTCAGTGCCGTATATGTGACCATGTCACTACCTCTTCTGTGTCCTCAAGTGCAAAGTAGAGAAACAATTTTAAAAATAAGTAAACTATTAGTTATTAAAAGGGGATGGCTAAAGAGATTTCTTGTTCTAAATGCTGTAGGGTTTTCCTTTTACAGAACCCAGAAAAGACATCAGTGACAGAAGAGTCTGGTTCACCCAAGCTCCTGGTGCTGTTTAAACAATTTATTTCATCATTTCTCGCAGCCAACACTTGGTTGCATTTCTGTTTACATACTCAGCAGGGGCCACCACCTCTGGGAAGAAAGATGAGAACATACTCACATTATGGTATCTGCAAGATTCATTGAGTCTTTAATGGTTTTCATGAAGAGTCTTGCTGTGAAAGCAATGAACAAAGTCAACAAAAGGTCCAGATACAGCATTCTTGTAATAAAATTAAAATTACTAAAATAAACTTGTAGGTGTCTGACAAAGAATTGAAAAGTACAACATATTTATATGTAATGCATCAGCTGATACTAAATGTGCACATGTGAACAAGGCTGTGAGAACAGGCTGTGCAAACCGGCCCAGACTCTGAGTGTGTGGCATGTAGATGGATGGTTCTTTTCTCATGAACAGATTCTCTTTTCCCAACTTGCTGTTTTAATGACAACAGTACTCAAGACCCAGGCATGAAGAAGAAATATTGTCCTTAAAATCTCATGGGTTTAGCCACAGCAATGACTAAAACATAGCAGTAGTTTTTTAAAATAGAAACTTAGAGATAGCAAGAAAGTAATTCAGTTTTATGTACACATACAACTAGACCCATGATAGGCAGCTATTTGAAAGTAACTTTGCAATTAATATTGGTATGTGGATGCTTTTACTTCACAATCAAATTTAACTTTTGTTTTAAGATTTATTACCTTTTGAATTTTTGGATGACTTACATAAATCAAAACTACGTACACAAGGGTTTGTTTCTAAATAGCTCGAGAGTTTTTAAGCCAATTGGTTTGGTTTGATCTTGATAAAGTTACTGAAAAGAGAGAAAATGAAAACCCTCTCCAAACAGTACTTGATAGTATTGTGATGATTTCTATTACAGTGGCAACTGCAGAATCAACCTATCTATCAATCAGCACCAGAAAAGGGAAGGATAAAAGTAAAATGCTTTGCATTGTCGAGAAACAGCCTCTGGCAGTTCAATTAGGGATTACTTGCCGTTGTTCAGGTAAATGTTCTCCCAAGTGCACCATTCAAAAGGTCTGTTGAAAGGCATTTCTAGATAAGTGGGTGGCTCTCCACTCCTCCCTCTCAGATGTTTGCAGCTGTACAGGCAGGAAGTTCCCTCTCATTTCTTTCCTGCTGCTTTGGCAGACAGCTCTCAATTCAGTCTCTTCTGCACCACACAGCTGGCAGAGTGACCTTCCACATGAAGCCAGATCATTCTGTTTTATTCAGTAATTTCATCTCTTTTTTATTAGGCACGAGAATTTTGGGGTTCTGGCCCCTTTTAATCTATTGTATATTATTTTGTTTCCTTACTCTGTTTTTTACCCTCTCACAGCAAACTTCAGTGATGCCTCTCAAGCCAGCAGGGTCAAACTTCTTCCTAAGAAGTCAGCAACAAAATGTAAAGGCCCTTTGCAGGATTCAGTGCCAGGAACACTACAAATGGGCAGCTCTGCAATTAAAAGTGGCTGTCCAGGAGAGAGAACTAAACTTCTGAACTGAGGAAGTAAAGAATCTCACTCTCCTTTTGCATGTTTACCCAGAAATTAATGCTCTTCCCGGAACCTAGACTTACTCAAGCAAAGTGTGATCATTAGGGGATATGGAAACTTTTTTATATGGCAATAAAGGCAAAAATACTGCAAAAAATAGACATTTTATCCCTTTTCTCCAGAAATTTTAAACCAAATATGTCTATGAATTTTCTCAGAATGTCACTTGGTGACACACCAATGAATTCACCAAGCTTGACAATTCAATGAAAACATTGACAATTCAGCATGCTGTCTGTGAACCACTGCATGCAGACCTAGATGATTGGACTAAAAAGCCAAGAAAAGGAGTTGTGTTCTCACTGGTAAAATCATCAGAGTAGCAAGCCTTTCAGTTTCCAAAACTCAGCAAAAGAGAAAGCAGTAAGAATAGGGATATACAAGAATCCTGACTAAATAGGAAGCTGTGCCTACACTTACATTGAGGCCACGATACCACAACATTACTGATGTCCTAGGACTTAGACACTCTCCCAATCTCTATCTTTGCTACAGGGTCAATTATTCCTTGGCAGCACCTAGCTGTTTTCTTTTATTATAAAATATAAATTGTCAAATACAAAAATATGCTCTCTGGATACCTGAACTGGGATAGATTAATCCTGCCCCAACACTACTGGAATGTGTGGGCCACTAGGGTTTTTGTCATTACAGGTGGCATTTTTTGGTTTGGGAAAGAGAGGGAAGGGGTGATCATTCTTTTCATTCTGGTGATCCCCTTTTTACTTCCTCATAACTAATACCAAACCTTTACTCTACTTTATCCCACTTATTTACTTTATCCCACTTATTTTTGTGTTCTGCTTTTTCCCCCCATCCATCTTTGTCTGCCTTCAATTTTCTGTCATTAAAGAGGGAGAGCTCTTGAGCATCACCACACCTGAAAAACAAACAGACGTTTATATGAGCTCAGAGCTGCTCTTTCACAAAGCAGAAAGGAGAATGTGTGACACTAATGTGATATTCAGAAAGCAGCTCTGCTTATTTTATTTGTCTCTGACTATCGATTCCTTTATCCTTGGTCTGATTTGGTTAAGCTCTTCAGGCCCATTGTTAAGCACAGCATAACCCACCTCCTTCCCACCCTGACCCTACACAGAATAATAATGAGCATGTCCTCGAGGGAGCAGAGACAAAGTTACTCAGGTCACATTTTATGTTTGAGAAAGGAGAGAAAGGAATAACAAATCCTTTGGTGTGTCTTACTTGCTGTTGTCATACCCACGCTGATTTCCTGAGTGAGGTACTGACTGACTTCCCAAATCTGAGATTCCTGCTGACTCCCAAGCCAAGTGGGATGCACGTGGACACCCCCATTTTCCAGCTGCACACCTCTTTATCTTGCCAGGCACATCATTTTGACAGCTTGTGCTCAAAGTCACTCGGTGAACTATGAAAGACTAAAGTAAATGTATTTCAGCTCGGGTGCTAAGGACACATTACAGTTTTAAATATCCAAGGATGCATGAGAACCTCTGACTTGGTTTCTTTAAAGAAAACTGTGGCTGCTTAAGAGAACCAATTGGACTTTAAAGAAGACTGGCATAGACACCTGACACATATTTAATCCAGGCTGCAAATGAAATATCAATCACAGATTTAAGCTTTGAATCACACCTGACACCACCAAAGCTGTTTAAGCTTTGAAACCCTGACCCCACCTGCTGCTCAGGAGGTGCAGCCACTGCAGTCCGAGGCTGCTCAGCATCCCCAGGACAGCAGCCACAGAGAGATTCAGACATTGTCACCTCTCCAGCACGGTGACTTCACCCTGCTTGGGGGCTGAGGTCCGTTTGCTTGAGTGCTGCAAGGGGACAACTCCCAGTGAAGTCACAGGATAATCTGAGCAAGGGAACAACACCTGGCTTCTGCATTCATTGCTTCAGCAAGGAATTCCTGGTACAGTGGTTAAAAAAGTACTCCAGCAACAAAAGGTTTAAAAATACCAACAAACTCGCCATGAACGGCTCTACAGCTGTCAGAGCCACTGAATTTAAGGGTCCATTAGGTTTCAAAAAGGCAGAGTGAGCACAGCAACTACCATATAATGTTGTGACAGACCAAGGGGAAAATGGGAAAGGCACCTTGGGGAAGGAAATTTTAATATGAGCCAGATTGGTCAAGGACTAAACTAGGAATTAAAATTCGGAGCCAGTCTGAAATTTTAGAAATTGAACCTACATTATTGGGACATAATGACATGGCCTTTGAAAGCTGGCAGAAAACTGCAATTTTGATACAGTTATATGTAAATTACCTACATAAAAATTATTGTTTGGCTGGTTAAGTTCTTACCTCCCACAACTCTTAAAAAGGAAAAAAAAAATATAAGAACAAAGGAATTTATCAAACTCAAAAAGGTCCCTTTGAGGAAGACAATTCTGTCACTTCTATCAATGCCTATAAAAAATGTGTTTGTCTGAACAACACAGTACAAAATTATCTTAGAAAAAAGAATGCTTTGGTAAAAAAAAAGTGCCCAAACTCTCATGTAAATGTACACAATTCTCTGAATTCTCTGTGCCTACTGGCAGCTTCCTGAGACCAATTATTTTAACAAAGATATAACTTCTAATATTGTTATAAGACCCAGACCATTGTTGCATGATCTGTATGAAGCACACCTGTCCTCCTCAGAACGCCCATTTCCAAGGAAATAAAGTTATTCCACAACAAAGGGGAGAATAAGACACTTGGGCCAAGCAGTTACTTCACTATTAAATGAAATAATAATATTAAGAGCAAAGCAAGAGCTCAGTACCTGGTCAGAAAGATCCTTAAAATGGAAGCAGCTGCTTCACGTCAGAGGATGGTTATTTAGGCTGCAGAAGAGCAGAATAAGGATCCCCTGCTCATGGGAAAAGGTCTGTGCTGCGTTTTGCAGGATGGCTACATCATTGGCTAAAAGTCTGAAAATTTAACTCTAGATTGAAAGAAACAATTGCAACAGCTGAAGCAAAAATAAAAAAATCGGTCTTCCCAAACAAAATCAGTTCTGCCCACAGAAAACACCAGAAAAGGCTGTGTTTGCCCAAAAGATGTGTCTGCCCACACAAGCAGGGTTTGAGACACACAGGAGGGCCAGCTTTGGTTCTTGGAAATGGCTGTACCCTCTCCTGCACACATCTAGAGCACTTTTCCAGTTAAGCCTGGATTTTATTAGAAACCTTCATTCCTATTCCTATGGAAGACCGATCGTATTTATAAGGTTGCAATTTAAGCAGTTTTGCCTCTCAAAGGAAGTTTTATGTCCAACATTAATTCTGCTGAATCCATTTCACTAAGAAAATGAGTGATACATCTGCCAACTTCCATCAGGCAAAGAATTACTTTTTTCATTCTCCTTCTTTAATATAATTTGTGGTAGTCAGTTATAGGGTTATGGGTCTTCAAATACTTCATAAGTATTTTCAGCAGATTTTTTAAGGATATTTTTCACAGCATGTCCTATACCTAGTATTCATAAGACATGAAATTACTTCATTTCCCAGCAACACAGGACACCAGGAATCACACCAAAGCTCCCCTGTAAAAGCTTGTTTAGTAGAGAAATATGAGGATACAAATGTCTCATAATGTGATTCCTATCATAATCAGCAAGTAAGGAAAGGGCACTTTCAAAAAGCATGTACAGATAAAAGCACGATGCAGATAAATGGCATTTGACTCCTCTGAAGTCTGTGTTAACCTCCCACCTCACACACTGCTATCAATAAGAGGTTTTGGCAAGCAAAGGGATTTTTTTGAAACAAAAACACCAACCTGATCTATGATAGGGTTACAGTATTATTCTATTCACCTTGGGTGAACATCACAAAAGCAACAAACCCATGCAGTTGAAATAAATGCAAAAAACATAATGCAAAACAAAACTATGACTTGTTATCTAGTATTTTATACATTTAAAATTGTTTCCCAAGTTCTGTAGCTACCTACCTTTTTCAAAGGGGAAAGTGTTGTTTGTACTTGCACTTGTAAAGAAGGTGTTTTAGCTCCCATTCCTGGTGTATGAATTATTCATTGCCAGGTAAAACATCAGGATCTGCTGCATTTCCTTTCCCCAGAAGATACTTCAGTTTTAACAAAATGAGACACTCTCATTGAAGCAGACTTAGAAGCACCAGACTCTTTACAGTATCTTTGCAATCCACAGAAGACAAAAGGACAATATTTTGACCTGCAATGTACATGAGATATTTTATACACACACACATATATATGCATATTTCTTTTCTTACACAATATCAGCAGCAATATTTCAGCATGTAACTTAGGTCTCAAGCAACATTCTTACACCATAACTACAAAGTAGTAACTATAAATATGTAGCAGAATAGATTTCAAGAAGAGTAATATATTGTTTTCCTCTTAGAAATGTAGAAAATCACTAAAACTATTAAGAATTGATTTAATATTGCTGTAATTTAAAAACAAAGCTACACAAATAGATCCCAAAAATTATAATACCAATCTGAGTATCGTCAGAAAAAATTCATTTGCTTTCATTTTTTTTTTCTGTCTCGTAAAACCATCAGTGATGTTAGAAGTGGCAGCAGCTCTAAGCTGATTTGCTGGATTCATTTTTCTTGAGAGTCACTACATGTATTTCTCACATCCTCACTGAAATGCTCTGTTTCTCACATCAGCCCTCTCATCCCACAACGGTCAATTTCCCATCCTCTGTCCTTCAACACCCAGAATCCCCAAAAACCCCAAATCCACCCAAAAAATCCATCCCACACCCCTGAAATGCTGCATTTGCTTGCACTTGAGCATCAGCCTGCAAGCCATAGGGCTTTCTAGTGCCACTGTGGACATTAAACAATTACACAGGATGAACGTTTGTTTTATGCCTGGATATTACTTCCCTTAGAAAAATCACTCTGGTCAGACCATGCCTACTAACAGTGTTTGTCAGAGGCCAGTGCTCACTGACCAGGCTCGTGTAGGTATTTCACAAGTGTGAGGTGTACTGTTTAATAGAAAATGTGCAGATGGGAAGACAGTCAATGTTACACCAGATTTCTGATTGAGTGGAATGGGACAAAATGTCTTGCATGAAGGTAGTTTATATTTGAAGACAGAGATACATGTCAGCTGCACTATGCAGCTGAATCACAATTCCAGTGTGATCCCCATTCCAGTCTCCAGCATAGGCTGTCTGGCAGGAGTCTGGGCAGCCCCTATCACTGTGAAGGAGTTCATGGTTGAAACAGCTCAAGCTTGTTGCTGTCTTCAGTTTTTAATCCTCTGATGTTGGTTTTAGGGCTCTGTTGCTAAATCAGAATATTCTAGCTGTTCTTTCATATTTTGACAATCTTTAGTTTCTTGTGCAGAGGAAGTGAAATCCTTTGTCCATCATAAACAAGCAGCATTCCCTACCTATATATTCCTGTGGTGTCACTTTGCCAGAGGAGAAGGCACAAGGCAAGCCACACTAATTTTATTTCTGAGTACTTGAATTACTTATATAGTTTTCATCTCTAAGAGAAATATCTTGGTACATTCATTAAACATCGATAATGTATGTCGAATATACTGGATGAAAGACAGATTGAAACATTTAGCAGAGCTCGTTGTTTAGCAAAGAAAATTAACACATTTCATTCAATGTTTGCATTCAGAAAACTTTAAACTCCTCTAGCATCCAGCTCAGTTTAACTAAGAGAACCAAGAACCAGCTTTTTGTTAAGAATGGTGAGAGTAAAAGACTAAGAAACTTAACAGAAAAAAAAAAAGGAAAAAAAATTGTTGCTTTAAGAGCTGCTTTACCTAAGAGCTATTAGCAAGAGTAAAATTATCCTGTCTCTCACTCCACACTTTTCACCCCCTTATGAAGCTGGGGTTAGTACCCCAAGGCTAACATGTGATTAATGAATTTCAGGGTCTGTATAGCAAATCTGGAGAAAAAATCTAGGGCCCAGTGAAAACAAATCAAGTTGTGCAAACGGAAGCACAAGCAGTGTGGCGATATTTTCCTGAAACACTCAGGCAGTTCTGCACTTCCAATGTAAACACAGCCACCACCAGCCTCAATAACGACTAGGTGTAGTTTGCATTGAAAGGAGATTTATAGCAGACAACCTCACCAAGTCAGAGAGCACAGTCCTGAAAACCTTTGTGTCTGCAGGTAATGACAGAAGAGGAATTAAACCTCACACTGCACAACTGAAAAGCCAAACAAGGATTGTTTCTTCTTTTCAGGTGATCAATGAGGAGTTGGGCTTGGACTTGTAATTATAACCCAGCTGTCCTGTGTGAGCAGCAGCAAATAACACATCCTGCACTCAGCTGGCCTCAGCCAGCTCAGGCTGTCTCATTTTGACAAGAACTCTGTTCCATCAGGAATACAAAAGTGTTTAACTCCGTGGGACAATTCACACCCAAGGCAGAACAATCTAGTTTACAGTGAGACCTAAAATGTTGAAGATGTCTGTATATTAGCTCCAGTTCACACTGCTCTTTGCAAACTCAAAATATCACACAAAAACACTGGGGAAGTGCATCTAAAGCATCATTTTCAATACTTGAAGTATGGCTTTCTAGAGGACAGGAAAAATTTATTAACTCTTTACCAAGGTCCTTTTATTTCACTTTGGTTCTGTAACATTTTAAAATCAAGAGCAAACCTGAGACCTTCTTTATACTGCCAGAAGGACACGAAGATGATAATGTTCAGGCAGGAGAAAAACTAACAAACAGAAAGATGGTCTTCTATACCACAGATATACTGAAACTACCCAATACATTTCCAAGTTTTTCTAATTATCCTGGTCCAACATTTCTGTAATTCCATTAACTCAAAGTAATTTTTCGGTTTCTTTTATTATTTGCATTTACTAATTGTTAAAGGGGGGAGAGAAAGGAAAAGCAAACCTTATGTCTAATGGAAATAAGGCACTCGCATGCTTTGTGACTTAGCAATGTCTTTGGTGCAAAAAATAGAGAAAGTGTACATGAAAATCTATACACTCTAATTCATACACTTGCATACATGTCACCTATTTTGTACTTCATGAGCATATATTTTGTGCCTCAGCTACCTGTCCATCAGCACTGAATTTGACCTATAGGTAATCATCCAACAACCAAGCCTCCATTGTCACCTGCTTTTTTAGTACCAAATTTCAGAGGAAGAGAGATCTCTTTAGGAATTCCCTGTTAGATGATTGCATTACTTGCAATTCCATGCTGTTTAAAAGCTGTCTTGCAGGTAAAAGCCACTTGTTCTGCTGCCTAATTTTTTAGACATTCCAAACATGCTGATTTCTTTACCCTTTCAGATCACAGAGTATTAAGGTGATGATTTTCTACTCAATCTTCCTACTCCAGCTGTGAGACATATTTCCCTCAAATGCTCTCTGGTGTCAATTTGAAATTTGCTGTGCCAGTAACAATTCCTGCCAGTAATTTTCTGCTGCTAAATATTCAGAGAGTAAACAGCAAATTATGTATACAAATGAACGATTTTTTTTAATTAGCATCAAGAGGAATTCTTATGGTCCTCCCATAAGAGGAAGAAATTAAAGTGTTATGGGTATGTGCCATTCCTTACTCAACCATGAATAAATAAAACTCTAACACGCCGTTTTAGCACTGGGAAAAGTCAGTGAAGAGGAAAATCCACAAAGTGGGCAGCATAGACTTCTTTTGGATGTCCAGACACAAACCAACTTGGAACTTTTGCAAATCACAATATCTTCTATTGAATAATTCACATGCCCCCAGCAGACATTCAAACAGCAGATTCAAAGGAGGTATTTCTCATTAGAGAGAAGAAAATGTTCTGGGCCAAACAACTTTTCAAGTATAAAATTAGCTTGACAGGCTGAAGCATTGAGTGATTAGTCTATCTAAATTTCATCTTTACACTAACATATATTTTCAATAGTGTTAGTGATTTCTTTTTCCCCAGAATTAAATTCTTTGACCCATTTTGTTAAAGAGCCCATCAGTAATATCTTAAAAACACAAAATTAGCCATTGATCGTTTCATAGGTAATAAATCATTTAGTGATTCCATATGCCAACCATATTTTACTGTCCCAAATTTAAGTGTCCCATGTCCATTTAGTGATTTTGAACCACCAAAATGAAGAGCGAGTGAAAGCAGAAAACAATTTTTGAAATGTTTTTGGTAGTGAATCCAGGCTCCCTGAACAAATACCCACTTAACAAATTAGAATTCCTCATTATCAGCTTCATTCTTTGCTGTTATCAAAGTGATCAAGATCTGAATTGGCATTATCAGCCTAATTATCTAGTAATAAAATAATGTCATACTAATGAGCATCATCCTGCTGTTAAGCAGAACCTGCAACTCTGAGAAACTCTCCAGAAACTTACGTTTCAGTTCAGTGCCTTGCAGAGAGCATTAAATAAGTTCACCCCAAAAAGGAAATCAGTGTTGGGGAAAAAAAGGTTTAAAAATTTAGATTTTAGTCATACTTGACAGTTTGAAGAGGTAATGAGTTTCATACCTTTAGAGATTCTCGTTTCAGAGCAATCCATTTCAGTCCTGGCAGAATTAACGGGTGGCTCACTCATTTGTCAGGATGAATTTTCCATCCCAGCACTGCTCTGTTGAAGCAGCCCCAGAGAAGCCCACATGGGTGTGGAGCTCCCAGCACAGTTTTGCAGCAGCCTCCTTCAGAGGGCAAAGTATTAACCAGGCACAGGGAGCTTAATGGAGCAGCTCTCTGCCTTCTAACTCCTAAACCTTCATGGCTGTAAATCAAAACTTGTCAAAAGTTTGAGCTCATGATCAGGGGGTGCAGTTCGAATCAGTGGCCACTTCAATGCCCTGCTCTTACAACAGCCTGCCAGGGCAAGCTGTTGTATCTCAGTTTGTGCTTTATAGGGAAAATGCCATTACATTCTCAGGAATTACAGCCCATTCCTGAGCATCAAATAGTTTCCTTCCTCTCTTTAAAAATATTATATTTATATTGTAACTAATTATTAATTTATATTACATATATTATAAATGTTATATTATAACAGTACTTCTAAATCAAAACTTATCATGAGTTTCCATGGAAAAAAGGTAGAGAAGTAATTGATGCATTAGGTAATTTATACAGCTACATCCCAGGATAGGACTTCAGTTTTTGTGTTTCTTAAAATGGATTTTCTGTATGTTGTATAAAGAGAGTAAAATTAATTCTGATCTCAGGCCTCTCATTTTAAACCTTTTATAAAGTCCACCAAGGATACAGACAGAAAAATAAGTACAGACATCAGGAAGTATTATACCTACAGGATAGCCAAAATAAGGTAAATTCAGTTTTCAAACCTGAGTGTCTACCCGTGTATTCCAGTGCAACTCTGTGATTTGTGTCTTTGCTACAAAGGACTAATAGGATTTCTGTTCCGATAAGGTCATGTTGTGCTTGCTAACACATAACTGAGGACAAATCACTGTAGATCTAAGCAGTGAGGCAAAATCACATAATTTTATAACATAAGGATTAACCTGTATCAAATACTACAAATGCATTTTCCTTACATGCTGTGCATGATGACGTGTAACATTCTCTCATGTTTGTTTATCCAAGAAAACTGACTTTCAAACAACGTATTTCCCTCTTGGTTATAGATTATTTTTAAAGACATCGTTCCTGAAGTAGGCATTAAATTTTAGAGAGTTAACTATAAGTGGAAATACAACAAATTCTATTTATAAATAAGTGATCATTTATAATGTACCAGGAGCTGAGATGTAAGATTGAGATCAACTCTTGCAATGGTCCCTCTTCTCCTGTACACGAAGGATATGGACAGTCTGGTCTAGCAGAGTAGCCTAAAATATTGCACCCTCACAAATGAAATTCCATAGAAGACTGCAAGTTTGGTTCAAAGCAAAACATCAACTTAAACCTATTTTAATGGATTAAAAACCCTTCTGTCTGTCTGTCTAAATAACTTTCTAACACCATGTCTCTTTACATACTCTGACACTCCAGAAAATATCAGTTTACACTGACAAGGCTGGTTGTGCACCAGGAGAGAGCAGGAGTGCTCACAGAGGAGCTGGTAAATGTTTGCAGTGGGGCAATGAACAACTAGAACAATAATTCTTTGCAGTTATAGAAGCAAAAAGAAAAAAAATAAAAAGGCATAATTTAAAAGCCACCCATGCAACTGTCTTGGGAGCATTAAACTCTTTTACCCTTCTCAAAATCCTTAGAAATTACTCCTAGGATTAATATTTTGGGAAATGCATTCCAGGTGTTTTGGGGATTCCAGCCCTCTCCCAAAAGCTGGCTATTCATTTTTTGATGGTTCTGAAGGCCATAAGGAGGTGTTCCTCCTCTGTGACCGAATGTTTGAAACAAAGGAGAAAGACACACAGGATACAGGAGAGCACCATAAATCACACTCCTCTGCGTATCTTTGGAGCATTGAGGATTTGTAAAAAGAATATTGGGCAGCACCCAAATTTTTGACAATACCACTAGCTTCAGATAGAGTAGTAAACAAAACCTCAAAATTTTTATGAAAACTTTTCTTTTTGTTGTGAGATGGATTTAATCAATTTGTAACCCTCAGAATACTGAAGAGGAAGAAATATAGTAGTATACTAATTAAGCCAGATCCACTTAAATTGAAACCAAATTTTGTTTCATTATTTGTCTCTAGCAATGGAATGCATTGTTTAAGTTTACAATGTGCATGTGAGCTTAAAGACATAAGTATTGAATGTATACTCAGATGCACAAACTGAGGATCCTAGGGAAAACCAATTCATTTTTGTGATCACAGAATGTACTACAGTTGAACTGCCAAGGAAAAGCAAGAGCACTCCTGAAGGCAGCAAAAGAAGAACCTTTTCATTCTGGAGAGCATCTCCAGGGAGCACATGCCTGGGCACCACACCACCCTGACTGAGACAATCAGTTGGATCGAGCACTTCAGCACCAGTTGGGAGCTCTCAAGTCCTGCCTCGTGTCCCCTCTGCTGCACAAGCACCTCTCTGGCAGATCAGCTCCCTGGCATGAGAGGCCAGCTAAACACAGCTGGCCTGCTGCACACACATTCACTGGATGCTTCCTCTTGGCTTTTTCCAAGTGAATTTTGATCTCCAAGTTTTACCAGAAAGCCCCAGGTTGAAAAGAAAACAAAAGAAAAATGTTAAAAAGAAATCCTATCAATTATACCGACTTTCTTTGCATGTTTATATAATGCCACAGAGGTTTCCTGATTTGAGCACAAAACCCTCCAACCTAGACATGCTTTTAACTAAGGAAACATGCTTTACTTTTCTGTGAACATTGATTTACAAAAAAAAAATTCAATTAGCACTGTATGTTTATATGTAGGAGAAACCAGGAAATGAGTTTGGTTTTGCGTGTCCTCTTACTAAATGTACATTCAGTTTACAGAAGTGGGAGGGGGAGAGGTGATTTCTGAGAAGTTTGAAAGAACTAAGAGAGAAAATTAATTTCGGCACAGTTCTAAGAGTGCAAGGAGTTTACCCAGGAGAATGAAATGACTGCAACACTTCCCTCTCCTTTTGGTCACTTTAATTTGTCTTCCATGACCTTTCACAATTAAAGCAGATTTTGTTGTTTTGTTTCCCATCTCACTCGTACAAGTGGATGAGTTTCTGAGGACTGAGCCCTGTGTGCCAAAGCACGACATGGCATCACCAGCAAATTAAGGGGTCACATCCCTGCAACACCCAGCTGGAAAATGCACTAAACTCAGAAAACAGTAAAACAGGACAGCAGAAGGCAGCTCAGCAGGATCACACAGAAACCCAAGCAATTCTTCTGTGGGATTCTAGCAATTTTTAGTAGGGGAAATTTAAAACTCACTTTCTGAAGTTTGCTTTGAATGAGAGAAGGATCCAAAGGTTTGAATTTAAAAGTAGCTGCCCTGCATTCCTTGCCTCCTAAGCTGAGCCTGGAACAGTTTGACACCCTCCACCAACAAGACAGAAATTTGCAACTGACCTTTCATTCCCTAGACTGAAGATAAATGACAACAGGCTTGCAGACTTTGATGGTTTTGTCATCCAGAGCAACAGTTTCAAGCAAAGATATCTGTGCAATGGTTCTAATGCAAATATTACCCAGGCCTCTCCAGCTCAAGTGCCTATTGGCAATTCTCTGAGTATTTCTCCACAATCTTTTTATACACAGCCTAAGGACTCTGACAAACTCTCTCTTTCCCTTCAAAGGCTTGTTAAGTATGTGATGAATAAATCTGTCACTTCCAATTCTGAACGTACCTTCTGTTTTGATTGCTGCAGGATCTCGTATCCATGGCAACTTTTCAGCACTCAGAATCGATTAGAGAAGTGATCGGTTCATCTAAACAGCCGTGCTGACGGAGGCAAGTGGTTTCTTCTGAAACTGCAACCCTGACAGGTACTGCAAGTTTCCTTGACCGGTTCGTTTTCCAACACAGCAAGTAATGAATTCCCAAAGAACACGCTGTGGTCAGCTGAATGCTCAGTCCATTTCTCCTCACTAAAACGGGTCTCTAATTGAATCCCCTGTAAATCAGTATCTGCATTTCTGATTGACATGGCCTGCTCTGTTCTTAAGCAGTTCACCAGAGTGTAGAGATCTCACTGGAGAAAAATGCAATTCAGACCTTCAAATAGTTTTTGTTTTATTTGCTTTGGAATTTAGGACAAATTTAGGGCAAAAAAACCAGATTTATTTATTAAAAGATGAAATCATCAAAAGTTTTCAGTCAGGCATAGATGAATGTTTAAATTAATTACACAGTGTGGAAGCCAAATTGACCAAGAAAGTGTCAAAAGCACGGCCACAAACAGAGGAACGTGAGGCAGAGCAGCACTTACAAAGCAACAACCACTTCTCAAAGTGCTTCCAGTTCCACAGAATGTCTTTTTCCTGCACGTTTTTCAGTATGTAAGGAGCTCTTAATTCACATGTTACATGTGAAGCCTCTTGGGACCAAACAGTAAAGACCTTAAGCACACACTGGAATTTATAGTGATTAATGTGGGAACACATACTGTAAAGGCTACAAAGGCACAGGTTCAAAAAATAAGGAAGTGCTTGAGGGGATGGAATCAATTCCTAAGGGCAATAAATGGGCATGAAGCAGCTTAGTGGGCTTTACAGGACAATATATTCAGATCTGAAAATGGCACCCAGAGAAACACTACAACTTCAAAGTAAAACATTATAGATTAAAGCACAGAGGAGGGTATCAACCATAATTAAAACTATTTTGCTTTGAAGACAGAAGCTGAATCTGCCATCGATATTAATGATATCAATATTAGGATGAACCAAGCAGGATGTGAGCCATTTTATTCACATATAGGGGTTCTATGCTGATTTTCTGGGCAAAAGCTCAGGATTCCAGGTGCAAGATTGTTCATCCTGCCAGCTCCACCAGGGGAACAAATGAAACAAGTCTAAGCATGAAGTAGCTGTAACAGGATGCCCGAACCATCTTCATTCAGATGGTCTGACAGCTGAACAAAAGGTTTGCAATGCATCTGATAATCTCTCCCTATGCCATTCTCCTGTGCTCCCAAGCTTGGCAGTATTTACAATGCAGGTACAATGAATACTGAGAGATCATTTAGGAAAGTGTAAGTAGTGTAAATATTAGTTTTGGACTGAGCAATGGAGAAGACTTTGTTTCACCTACACAGAAACCTCTTTTGGGTGATACCACTTACAGCACCTCTGCAACCATGCTATGAGCATCAGGCTATTAAGGTTATGCTGACAGGGTGCTGAAAATATGAAGTCTCCAATAGTGGCTACTGGGTTGTGAAGATTTCAAATCCTCTCCCTGAAGTGCCAGGAGATGGGACAAAGAAAGGGCAGATCAAAAAAAAAAATAATCAAAGAATGAATGATGAAAGGTGAAGAATAAATGCTATAGTGGTTTGAGTATCCTTTTCCCTCCCAGATCTCCATGGGAGGAATGCAGCTCAGAGGAATCAAATTCTTCAGTTCTGTATTTTGGAGCAGGAGATTCCCATATGAGTGAAATATGAGGATACTTCTTTATATTTATATTATTATACTGTTTTTAAACTATGGCTGCAAGTGCTGACTGAAGACATTTACAAGGAAGTAAAGCACCTAAGTGACAATTAATTACCTTTCCCCTGTCCCACATTGCCCCACCTTCTTAACACCTTTTTCCTTTTATCACTGCTGTTGTATACTGGTCTTCTTATCAAAGGACCAGTGGATGCAAGTTATTTTGTTTTCTTTGTTCATAATATGTCCCTGTAACTTAAACATCTCTTTCATGGTCAGCTGGAAAAGTGGGATATTTTCCCCCCAAAACAAAGATCATACATTTGGCCATCAAAAGCACAAACTGAAAATTGCAGTCTTGATTAAGCGGACATAGCTGCTGACCAAAAACAAACCTGGCAACCACAGGGAATTGGAAGTAAAACTGTCAAACCTATCCTGTTCATGGTGCAAGATACACTAATATATAGATAGATATCTCTAGCTCTCAACCATTTTCTCCAAATTTCAAATATACACTAGGAATGAGGATCACAAGAGTTCTGAGCATCTTCTTTTTTCTTCTCTTAAGAGACCTCCATTTGACTGTCTGAACTTGAAGCATTATTGACATCTCTGACATAAGAGTAGGACCATTATAATGGTTCAGCAAGGAACAGATTTATGGGTTTTAGTTCAGTGTGCAAAAATTTCTCCATGTTTTAAAAAACAAAGACACTGACAAGGGAAGAAAAAACAATATCAGTAGTTTGATACTAAGCATCTCAACACCAAATCAAGACCTCAGAAAAATTAAAGGAAAAAAACCTGATGCCTATGAATGCCTCCCATGTTATTTAATGTCTAATTTTGTGCTGATAATTAGAAACTAGTATTTAGATTGTTAATTTACATTCTCCAATATTTCAGTTTTTTTCCACAGCTACCATAGCCAAGCAAGCATGAATCCATTTCTTAAACATTGCTGTAGAGAGAAACAACCTTCTTTGCCCGCAGAGGTTCATGAGCATGGACATACTGGGGCTCCTTTCCCCGTCCTGTGGCACTGATCCCCCCTCTCCTTTGAGGTTTTCAGAGGCAGGTGAACTAAATCCCCCTGATTTCAGCTACATCTGGCACTGCTGTACCTGTTCTTAGGACAGCTGCCCAAGGCTCTTTAGAGGAGCCCTTCTGAGGCAGCAGGCCCTGGGAATTCACCAAGGGTCAACTGAACTCTTCATCTCTCTGGTGACCTGAGATTAATTTTTTTCAGAACATGCTCATCATTCAGTCCCCCTACCTGTATGACCTGTAACATTGGTGATGCTTTGTTCACCCTCAGAAGGGCAAGGAGACTGAATTTTTTCCAGCTTTTATTGAACTTTACCTGTGAAAAATAAAAAATCCAACAAACTCTTGTCCCTCAACCCCATAAAACCTTGAACACCCATCAGCTCCACCTGAATTTTAAATAAAATGTTCTAATAGCCCCATATGAAACTTTTCTCTCCTTTGCTTTGATCTGCTAAATTTAATATTATATTAAGTCTGGATACCAAACTTTTTCCTCATTACATGAGATATGAGAAAAAGAAAACCTAATTCTAATTTTATTTCGTATGTAACTTTATTTATTTATTCTCCTCAACAAAACCTAGGGCTCCTTTGGGGGCTGTTAAACCTGTCTTACACACCCAGCTGTTCAGAGATTTGGATGTGCACCAGAGAGCTAAACTTTAAAGCTGACACACTCAGAGTTGGCCTCCAAGACAACAGAAATCTGTGGAAACCTTTAACTACCAAAAACACAGCGTGCACATCATCCTTGGGTAAACAAGACAACAACACACTGCTGCACAGACGAGCAGGTAAAACAAATGTTGTCATCAACAACATCCTCTGCTAAATCTCTTACTCTTGACAGATTTCCATTTTCCACAGAAGCAAAAACCACTGGCCAAATTACTCAGGAGAAGGCTTACCCAGAATGAGGCATAATGCCTCCCTGGTACACATCAACATCCTTCAGTCAGTTTATTAAGGTGGAGAAGACAACAGAGTTGTCATTTCCCTGAGACTCCTCTTTGTCCCTGGGTAAGAAAACAGAACCAAAGCAGAACCTGAACTCATTTCCCTCAACCTACAACACAGTGGTTAATCCAAAGAATCCAGTAATGTACAGGAATTATATTCAGTAATTTGAGACTACCCTTGCATGCCTGCAGCCCACCAAAAATGAGGGCAACAGGCAGGATCTCTCTGTGCATGTGTGTTTAGAAAGTTAAACCCACAAGTTGATGCAGTTGGCACATGGGTGGCAGAGAGAGAAATTGTGTTTTAAAGCTGAGAACAAAAGCCATTCTACTAAATCCAAATGATTTCCATATTCCAAGGATGTTAAGAGGAAGAAAAAGAATGAATGGCAGGAGGCAGCAAAAAAAGAAAGAAATGGGCAACAAGAATCACTGAATTTATAGGGCAATAGAATCTATTACTTGAAGGTGGAAAAATGTTGCTTGGCTTAGCTTCTATTATTCCAAATTTAGGCTTCACAGCAAAAAAAAAAAAAAAAAAAAAAAAGTCTCCAACTGTTTAATAGCTGAGGTGTAAACCAGCTCATTAGCAAAAAAAGATCAAAGCCTTGGAGCAACATCACTTCCCACCCCTCTCCCTCTATACTGTGGATTAATGAAATTCTGCCTCCAGCTGGCAAATGGACACCACAGCAAACTCCTGATGCAGTCAAACAATCTGGACATCTGACACACCACAAGGCCTGGCACAAGCCACTGGCCCCAGTGAATGGGAGATTTTCAGTAAATGAGAGACTTCACACATGGAATTTGTTGCAGCTTCACATAAACATTGTTACTACTTGATGGCTTCAAATGAAACGTGTGGTTTAGTGCTTAGAAAAATTACATATATCTGTAGCTGCCTGGTTTGTGGGGTAGAGATTAAAAGCTAGAGGAATGGTATTGGAAAAAAAATGTATTAAAAGAAGGCACAGACCATTTTATGGGCAACTCAAAAACAAATCTGGCCAAGTAGATTGGGACTGTGTTGGTATAACACGAACTGCAAATATTCAGTTTTATTGAAAGTAATTGAAGAAGACAGTCCACACAATTATCTCAAGTAAATTTTTGTGCTGTTGTTCTGACCTGAAAACTATGTTTTATGGACAGCTTCATATTCATAATTTTTTTTTTTCTCAGACAGAACAGGGTTAATTTAATAGGACACTTTGAACAAACAGTAAAATCCTAGGTGACCTTTGGGGAGAAAACAAGCCTTTGAATTTTATTTAAGAGAACATGTTAGAGCTGATTTAGGACTATTGGGAGAACAGAGAAACATTTCTCATAGCACTTTGCTGATAGAGGTGGCTTTTTCTCATTCCACCCCAGGGGTTTCTATCTCCAGTGGAAGCTCTTCCAGCCCCATAACACAAGAGATTTGGGGCCATCCAGCCCTGGGCTCTGCCTGCTCAGCCCAAGGCTCTACATGGCACCAGCTGCTGCTGCTTCACCATGAAGACCAGGTACTAAATTTGAATTTGCAAGTTTTTGGGGACAATTGATCCAACCCAACAAGATGTACAAGAACATGTCTAACTAGTTATGAGAATAGCCCCAATTACTCAAGATTTAATTGGGGTTAGTAGTGGCTATGGCCACTGCTTAAATGCAAGTGTTTTCCTATTTTTGCTGCTCAGAGTCCTGTGGCCACAAAGATTTCAATTATTTACACCCACTTGGAGGTAAATTGGACCCAGAAGCTACTCCTAGGACAGACTGGAAGATTACCCCTCAGCATTCATTCTTTCCTCACTCATAGCAATACAAGGCAGAAAACTACAAAATATATTTACTGAGTAACAGCACAATATTCATCCTTTTGATGTATATTATATAGATATTAGATCTGTATCTCTCTATATATCAACATTTTGCCATTTTAATCACCATTTTTCAGGGTCATTTCAATTTCTCAATCCGTTACCTAAAAACATGTATATATTGCCCTCATATCACAGATTTCTTAAAAGTAACAGCCAAAAGGTAAAATAGATACTGTCATCCTTGAAAGGCCTCAGCAGTCAGTAATGACAGTTCAGAGTAGTTAAGTTATAACATTTAAGTTATATAAAACAGTGATCTGTAAATTCTCTATCGTTTCACTGGGTAGTTAAAGACCTATAACCCTTTAAAGATTATAAGCCATCTGTAATTTTAAAGTTACTTACTATATTTTTAGCCATTATGCATTAATAATGTAACCGATTAACTACATAAATATTTTCATAAGTCATTGGTCCTAAAAAATTATTAGGCATCAACTGCAAATGGGTAGCTTCTAACAAATCAAATCCAAAGAAAATCTAATAATAGTTCCCTAAAGGTAAAAAGGTAATATGTCCCCAAACTGACAAATTAAAAGAAGAATGATCAATTAAGGTGGTCCAGATTTTGCTATGAGCAGCAGCAAATCTGGACATGATCAAGGTTAGGATTAGGTCAGTTGAAAAAGTTACTCTTTAGTAACAACTTTTGACAGAGGGAACACTTGTGCTTGGGCATCTTACCAGGGGTCCCCACAGGAGATCCCAAGATACAGAAGAGGTCTTGGCTATGCTCATGTTCTGCACAACACTGTGTTCATGGCCAAAATGAAAAACACACAAGGGTTCATCAAAAAAAGCTGCAAATCAAAATTCATGCTATATTTAGTTGGATTTACTGGAACTCATGCCCACCCTAATTCTCTAGGCTGTCCCTGTGGGCAGAAGTTACAATGACCTTTGCACCTTGAGGGTGAGTGAACAGTTTCCACAAACTTCTGGCATTAGCACTGAGCAAGCAGAAGGGATCAGACCCCTCCTCACATAAACACACAGCAGATCCACACAGTCACACAAATGGAGCACGTATCCTACAGCAGGATTCACAATTTTAACAGCCAGGACACACATTGAAATTGTGGTTATTCATAGAGGAGAAGAAATACCCCTAAATAAAGCGCCCAAAATTATACTTGTAAACTTCTCTTGTTTTACCTCTACAGGTAAATATATTCCTCTATTCATATTCATCTCTGTCAGTGTAATATGGTATCTAATATATCTTTTTCCCATAGAAGAAAAAAAACAACAAAATAACCCAAAACACAAATACAAGAAGTTTTCAACAGCCACCATTTAATAAGAATATACTCCCAACGTTATTAGAGATACAAGCCATCATTCACAAGAAAATACCTAGCTACTTCTAAAAATGAAGGAAAAGACAACTCTGAAAATATGATACCACGTGATAAAAAGCCTCCATCACATTAAGAAGTTTCCACTATGGAACAACAGTCAGATAGAAAAAACAGGGATATGGGCAGATGTTTTAAATCACTGCATTCAGCTACATAAAAGACCTCACATTCCACATCAGCTGGCACAGAATCACTCACTGGACAGCTGCTCATGTTCTGCTTTCTCTTAAAGGTGAGCCACAAAGCTGAAAGGAAAATCAAGATAATTTTCTATGTGTGAGATGAATTCCCTCCTCCCCCGTAACCACACAAACGCTGGTCTCATACAGATACCAGCTGCACGTGCTCTGCAGCCTCGGCTCCAGGGCAAGCCTTTCCCAAAGGATGGAGAATTAGCATCTTCCCCCCTCACAAGTGTGGCTATAAACTAAGCTGGGCACATTGTCCACATGAAGAGGCTTCCAGTCCACATCTCTTCCCACTGAGCCCCTAAAAATCCCAAGGGCTTCTGATATGGGCCTTGATAATAATAATGTGCCCCCTCAGTGGCCAGAGCCCTAAATCTCTCTGAAATGATTGCTATTATGCAATAGGACATCACATCAAAATCATAATTTTCCAGAGTATTTTCAGCAAACCTAGTATGCCTAGACATTCTTTGAATTTTCTACTGATACTGAAAAACTCACCTATTTTTAAGTTATTTCAAAAGTTTGTGAACACATCCTCCAGATTCAACTAATTATGCCTCTGTTGCTTTGTAATTCACGTTAAGAAAAGAAAAAAAGAAAAACCTGAAAGCCCACACACACATTCAAGACTTAAAAGTAATTAATTAGATAAATATCTTCTTAACATCTTCTCAAGGATTTCCAGGTCTCAAGCTGTAAAAGGGAGCTCTAAATAAAGAAATGGGAAATCATATAATCTGCAGGCACAGGTCCACACTGCACATACTCTGCCATTTCCAGGGAAGCATTTCCTCTAATGATCAGTGTATGAATTGGGCTGATTGGCACTTGGAACACCAGGTTTTAATCATACTCAAGTTCATAAATATGCATCATATCACACATTATAGCACACAGACACCAATGGTGCGTGCTCTATTTACCAGTACCTTTACCCACATTACATGTGTAAAATTGCACCACCTTCACCTGTATTGGAACCAGACTCCCCGCCCTCCAAAGCACCACTTTCATTTTCTCCATTTTCTTCCAAGTGCAAAGCATAACGAGTTCCTTGTGGGAACTTAAGAAGACTTAAAATGTTTAAAAGTAAAGACTTTGTAATTCATTAACAAGTAGGCTGCTGCAAATTTTGTCTTTGAGGCTAATTCACACTCAAGGCAAAATCCCTCCCTTAGATCTACATGACTGATCTCAGATCAGATATTCTACTCCTTTTATAAATGAGCCCTTTTGGAGATTCACATATGTACCAGAGATAGTCAGAACACGGATCTGGCATCTGGTCCCAAAGGAAAGGGCTCAATCTCTGCATCCTATCTCAGCAGGAAAGAACTACTCCCACACAGCTCTGGTACATTTTCCATATGATTCACATTCCACATGAGAGGGAAACCAGTATCTCTGGAGAATTTTCCCCAAAGTACAAGAGTCAGCCTCAAAAAAAGACTGTACAAAAAAAGACCTAAAATTTAGGTCACTCCTTTGCAAATGGAGAGGTTTGAATCTTTGAGTGGAAATTTGGAGCCTCAGCACCACACCACAGACCACCACAGCCCAGCTGATGTTTCACTCACCAGCTATTTCAGGGTATTTCTTTTACCTTTCTCCATTTTATTGATCATTTTCCACTGAGCATAAGAAGCATATGCCTTGATAAAAGATTCTGTGGAAGTGCCAGGTTGCACACCTGCAATTTTACTTGGAAACTACTCCCTCTGCTCAGGTTGGTAGAACTGTAGCAGAGAGTTGTCCACCAGAAATTCATAATCCCAATAATGCTGCTGAACGGAAGAATGTATTTGACAAAGAGTCTAAGGACAGTACTTTGGAACACAAAGCCACATTTCATCTGTGTGGTTTCGGTGGAAAATAAAAAGAAGGCACTCAGAACTTACTGGTCCTATTAATACACACGGCCCCATAGCCAGGAACAGGCAGGGTCTGTTGGTCCACCTATCCTGTGGTGGAGCTACTGCCAAAATTCTCATTGACTAGAAGGCAGATGTTTGTGTTCTTGGCCAGAATTAATGGTTTCTACCCTGCAAATCATTCACTAATTTATATTCACATACACATCAAATTCTTTTTCCAGGTAAGGATACTTTAAATAGAACAAAAAATACCGTCTGCTCACCTTGCCAAAGGACACTTTCAGAACTCTATCAATGGATGATAATTTTGTGTTTGTCAAGTTTTAAGGGATCCAGCATCCACTGAGCAGCGTTGATAAGCTCACACATTTTATTCTGTGGGTTTTGTTAGTTACTACTGGTCTTGAAGAGAAGCAAAAGTAGGCCTTCAGCTTACTACTTATACTGGAATATATTCAGTAAAACTGGATAGAGGTAGAAGGGACAATTTACCCTGTTGTTCAGAACCATAGAGTAGATGGCTGCCCTTCCACTTTCAAGCACAGTCAAAACCCTCTGTGCCTCTATTCTATTATGCTTCCATTAGAGGAGCTTCTGGTGTCTCCCAGTCGTGCAGTTTGAAGACAAAGGTCTACTTAATTAAGTTTGTGAAAAATATCTTATAGATAGGGAAAAAAACACATCAAAGGAAAGATAGAGGTGTTTGAAATTATGAAGAAACAGAAGGTGGACATATACATAAGACAGAATCAAGGATATAAGGCAAAACATCAGGTGAGAAAAAAAGATGAAACCTTTTTTGATATACTTCAAATATACTTCACAGAAATGCAACTTCTTTTCATCAGAAACACATCAATATCAAATGTTTGGATACTTCTAGTAAGAAACTGGGATTTATATTGCACTTGACATAGAAATATTTTGACTGAAATAGTGTTTTGCTTAAGAAAATTTTCTTCAAATGTCTTCAAGAATAACTTAGAATTGTTGTGACTTTCTTCTGAAGCGGTATTAAAATAAAATTTTAAATCACACAGGGGTGTGTTTAAACAGAATTTTTTACATTAAACAATTTCTATCTCTCACAGAGTTTGATGGCAGCAAAAAAAGTTCCTGGCTTGTAGTCCTATGACAAAAAAAATAGGACTATTCATCTGCTATAATTCCATTATTGCATGTTACAGATGGCAGCAGGAGGTGAAAGGTATTGGTTGTATGTCTAATACAAATTATGCTTTGAGATACACAGGCTCTTTTATTGACAAGTTTTCACCTGACACTGAAAATGGTCAGACGTGAAAAACTGTATTTGAAATAGAGTTTACTGACACCAAGTGAGTCATACATACATCTTCATCAGGAGACCTTCCCCGGCCCAATCATGTTTAATTAATGACTCTGCAGCTCTTATTCTTTGGGAGATAACAGTTATTAAAGTGAATGGATGTGTCTTCCTTATGTGTTTTAACCTCGGGAGAGAATGCTGCCAGTGAGGCTAAACAGATAAGCAAATCAGTGTATCACCCTTAAAAAAGATGAATGAAACACTTAGGATTTAGCAAGGTATTTATCAGATAAATTCCACTAAGAATGCAGGCTTTGGATTGCTTTTATGGTCCATTTTCCTGATGGTATCTGGCAGGCTCTCCAGGTATAGCAGCGTGCATCAGGGAACGGTCTCACGGGCTATTATTTTAAATGGCTCGCTGTAAACAGCCTATTGCACATAAAAATCCATTCCACATAGAATTTGGTGGATAAGCACGATGGAGTCTCAGACATTATCATTCTCACCAAAAGACAATAGTTGATTTTGCATTTCTTTCTTTTTTTGCTTCAGAGCTTTGAATGAATTTTGCTGCGAGATTGTCAAAGCATTTCACTCTTGGCATGTGAATGTAATTATGCCATTCACAGGAAAGTCATGCAACGTTGATTACACTTGGGCTTACAACTCCAAACTGCTGTATGAAAGCAAACAAAACAAACACAAACATACCTCGTGTCTCTGTGCCTCCAGAAGCAGAATCTTCCAGGACAGGTGAGAACTGATGTGCATTAGAGCAACAGGAAGCTCCAGTCAGAGAAGTACCACTGTTCTTCAATAGCACCGGCTCAATGTTGCCACTAACAACAAAAGCATTTCGGATATTTTTTATTTGTTTCCTTACAGTCATATATAGGAATCATATAGTCTAATATAAGACCAACAAACTACCCCCAAAACAAATAATCAGAAACCTGAAACAAAAAAAAAAATGAACTAAAAACCCACAAAAACCAACCAAACAAAAAACCACCACAACCCCCCCAAGTTCAAAGACTAGAACCTCAGAGAGTAAGACATGTATTTCTAGGAATATATGGAACTGTGCTATAACAATTACGATTATTCTATCTCACCTTCCGTTTGGATCCCCTCAAAACAAATCACTTAAATAGATAATATCCATTATCCTTCTCAGAATGACAATGCCTACTTCTTAAAAAGATGGAGCAAACCTTCTTGAGCATGCAGTCCTGTTGTTTATGGTGATCCAGAGGACTTGGTCAGGATTCCCTTGCAAACTTCCTCAGTATATCAGCATTTCATGTCAAATGGGAAGAGAATCAACAAGTCACACCAGACAAAGGGTGCAAATGGCAACAGAGACAGAGAAGGTCACACTGCCTATCTACAAAGACAGCAAGTAGATGTAAAACCAACAAATCACTTCATTTACTCCATCTATAAGTGTGAGAACATGGTAGCACCAAGCAGAATTTTTCAGAACAGAGGATGACCACCCAAGTGCTGCCTACTGAAAAGAATTTTATGAATACAACACCTCTTAATTCACCTAAATCTTTATTGTTCTCTCCAGTGTTTTTATTATAAAGGAATTCACTTTTACTTCAAATGACAGAGGCAAAGTGTATAAGTTTTCCAAATCAGGAAATTGAGAGGAAAAGGGAATAGGCAGACTAAGGTATAATCCAGAGGCCATTAAAGACTTCCTTTAAATTGAATGGATTTTGCATCAGACCTCTGGAACTTTTTTAAACTATTGGGTAGATAATTGCATCTCCAATGTAAGCACATTTAAATTTTAGATTTTTTACTTGTGAAGTCCTTTCCTGCTGCTTATGTATTAGAGTCTGACAGGTAATCAGATGGGATAAAGGTCAAATGTCTTCCCCTTCCCTCAAAAACAAACCAAACCAAATAACAAATAAACCTCCAGCAGCTTTCTTCTTTTGCAGGGACAAAGGCTAAAAAGCAATTTTTATACTGGTCATCAGGGGACTGGGATGTTGGGACTCTTCTCTCTGATAGTGGACTCCTCTCTCTGATAGTTCTGTCTTTGCCCACGTCCTTTCAGTTTTTTTCCCAGCGCATTTTAAACTCCACCTTTCTCACAGCCAGGGTTCCAACTTGCTGTCATGTAGCATTTTTTTCAGTTATTAGCCATTCACATTGCTATCAGCTCCAAGGGCAGTACCCACAGATAGGAATAGACAGGAAATCAGATAAAAGATGAAGTTTTGTGGAGAAAAGCCCCTCAGTGTCCAGGTTCTGCACCTACTCTGACTTTCCACCAGGCTCTGCACATGCAGGCTTTTGCTTTCAGAACGAGCTTCCCCGTACAGCAAACAGCTCCCAGTGGTGTTTTTAAGAATGATGCTCAGTGATCCCCCCACTTTCCCCCAGAGACATGTACCTGTGCCAAAGCTGGGCTGCCAACATTCAAAGCTCTACTCATGAGAACAGGGCAGAAGCAGCACAACGTCTTCCCCAATTCAAGGGACAGGTACCTACTCTTACACTTTAAAGAAATCTAAACCAATAATTATCTTTTTAACCTCTCCTCCCCATCAGTAGTGACTCTGAGGCAAATGGGGCTTTTTATGCTGAACATGAGCAGATAATTGAAAAAGCCTTTTTTGGAACACATGAAAAGTAGTACACAACAATACTGCAGCAGAAGTTTGCTTAAGTAGTCAGAGGATCTGTGTATTATGAATCAGATCATGCAATGAAAATGCTTCTCGACCTCTTTGAAGTCCTTGTCTAACAAAGATCCCCACAACAGTCATTTTACAGCCCAAAATCCCGATGAGGAAACTGTTCCCTCACCACCTCCACTTGCAGCCCCTGGCACAAAAGGCTGGCCTCAGCTGTGACAGGTTTTCAAAGCAGGGAATGTCCCCCAGGTACTCCCAGAGCCAGAGCCTGGCCAGCGTGACCAGCCAGTCCCCTCCTGCAGCACAGCCGAGAGGGGGCCCTGGATTCCCCCTCCTGTCAAGCCCTGCTCCTGCAGGGCTCCAGACCTCGCATAAGAGTTGGTCATCAATTCTTTGCCTCAAGATGGGCAATACCTACCAGATCCTGAGGAGTGAAGAATTTTTTCTTTAGGAAAAGAAAACTAGTGTGTCACACAGAAGGTCGCTGACCCCGTGGATAAGATTATTGTTGGGGAAATTCCTGGATTGCTTCTGCAGACACATCCTTGCACAAAGGGTTTATTTCACATTTCTGTAGTTCAGCTGTTGTTTTCTAATGGTGTTTGAGCTCCATGTATTATTATAAAATTAATTTCTCATTATACTCCATTAGAATTTCATTAGAACTTGTTGATATGAACACTAACAAAATTCTAACATGAAACTCAAGCAGATCCATAGTGTTTATGTTTACTGATTGACACAAAAGCTAAGTTTAAATACATATTATTTAACACACAACAACTTTGGCTTGACATAGATGCCCCACAGTTGAATTTTCACCCAGTGACACTGATAGAGGTTTGTAACTTGCCTTTCAGTAAATCCATTGTTGTCCATTTGTTAAAATATCCTGTACAAGGTTTCTGAAAAACTGACTTCCCAGAAGCAGTCAGTGCTGACTGCATTTAATCTGCAATACATCCAAACAGAAAAATAACACAACATTGAGGTGTGATGAGCAGATTTGATGCCTCTTGTCTCAAGCCTTAAGATGTGGTTTTGAGGGACCAAACCACCACAATCACAAACAGTCAAAACTGTAGAATAATACTTCTAAAAAACCCCACCTTGTTCTGTTTTTCATTCTGTTATTTCCACATGCCTCCCAAGATGAAAAAGCATGCAAAGACCTGCATTTGTGGAAACATTCCTTTAATTTCTTACTAATTCCACTTGAAGAAGTGGCCATTATTGATAGAGTTAATTCTGCAATTCTGATTATCCTCAATTTAAGACAAGGTAATTGTGCTTGAAGTAGTACTGCCATCACATTACTAATATACTTCAGGTTTCTTTTGTCATTTGTATGAGAAAAGGTACCAATTAATCTACAAATAGAGCTCATTTTGTATTTTAAAGGTAAAAGTGCATGCAAGATTTATAGAGAAACATTTATCCTTACAGACAATATGAAGATTAATTCACACAGGACTAGTATTACAAGAATTTAACAAAAAAGCCCTCACAAGTGAGCAGAGCAGTATTCAGTTCCAAAAAAAAGGGAAAAAAACCTTACACAACTGATAGTTAAAAATAATTTCACGAAATAGAGTCAAATAGAAAATTCTTATTTCCCTGCTCTCACAGCTTTAAGAAAGTATTGAGTGGAATTGTAACTTGGAAAAAAAATCTAGTGTTCTGGTCTTATCTGTAAGTCTCAGTCGTCTATACCTTTTTATGAAACTGATTTGATTTAGAAAAGAAGCTAAATATCTTTTTCAAATGAATCAAGATGATGTGGTCTGCTAGGAATTCACCAGCCCACAAAATAGAACTCATTTGAAAGACAAGGTCTGTACTCCATGAGTCATTAACATAATCAGGAAAAAAACAAAACACATCAAAACCTCATATGTGCACACACATCAGAAATGAGAGATGCAGAGGACTGAAAACGGCAAACTTACTTTTTTTTCCAAATCCACGTGTTTTGGACTCACAATAGATTGAAACTGTATAAAGTGCCAGGCACACTCTAGTTTGATAACACTGCAATCTTCTCATTTAAGTTTTATAACAATGTAGCACTCTCTTCTATTCAGAATCGTTTTCTATTAAATATCCTCATCTCACACAAGCACTCCTGTGCACTCAAGAATTGATGATCCTGCATTATCCATCCCCAAGCTGCCCCCCACAACCAGTGAATCCGAATACCCCACACGTGGACTTCATTTCCCTGACTTAAATATGCTTTGTAAAACTGTAGGAAAAAGGAAGAATGCACCATTTTTTTCCTCAGCAATTTCAAGCCACATAAATTGGATGAATGAGATTCAGCATGATGTATAGATTTAAGGATTCTCTTAACATCTTAATGCACAGCAAGAGATTTCAATATATTCATGTTTACACTTAAAATAATCAGCAGAAAGGTTAAGGATGGGCACACAAAGGTCATTTGTTGTGACATCTTCCCAAGGTTATAGAGCCCTTCTTACAACTGCCTTCTCAAAGAAACTGATGCTCAGAAAAGCAGGTGGGTTTTCTGGCACACATTGCCATTTTACAGCAGTTTGAAGTGTTGCTTTAGGATATTCCCCAGGGAAGAGGGAGAAGACCATGATGCAAAGGCACAAATTGCAACTGAAATCTTAGGCCCACTTTACAGCCTATTTCTAAAAAATGCAATTTTATTGTAAAGTAAAATAAGGAATAAAAACACCCTGTATTTCCACAAAAAGCAGTGCCACTCCTTTGTCTTGGCAAATTGACAGATGGCACCTACATTTTCAAAGGAAGTGCTGTATAAATAAGGATGGTTTACGTACTCTGGATGGCCTAGGTTTAGAACTGGTGCCCTACAAAAATCACTTTGCTAATAAAACAAAGATTTGCCATTTAACAACAGACTACTCGCCAAGAAATGAAGTGTTTAATATAATATTCTCAACTGCTAAAAAGAAGGAAGATTTCTCTCTTCTACCTCCATGCCACCAGCAAAGGCACACGGAGCCCAGCCCCACCCTCTCACATTCCAAGCAGCTTTAAGTATTGAAACTTCAGAGACTGAAACCAAGCAATCACAATTCCACATCCACAATGGAAATGCCTCTGGGAAAACAGGGAAACATCGCAGCAACGCTGCAGCGGGGAGCAGAAAGGCTGTGCTTGGCTCACACCTGCCCCACGAGCTGGGCTACAGGCAACAAACACCTGCAGCTCACGCTCCTTGGAGGCAGGAATGCTTCGAGCAGCTGCAACTCGATCCCTGCTGACCAGCTTTGAGGTTTGGGGGGATGCCGATCCAGGCAAGGTGTTTGGCTGCATTACAGCAGACCTGGTGAGCTACTGAGAGTTCTTTATCAACTTGCCCTGTCGTCAAAGCCCTTGGCAAGCTCCTAAGGCATGTGGCAAAGCTCTTTGCCCCGCAGCTGAGTCAGGGTGCACTTGCAGCATCAAAAGGCACACCACTGGGTAACAACACCCCAGGAACAGGGTGGAGGGCAGGGAACAGAGCTGTTGTCCAGTGGTTAGGCAGCTACATTATCGTTAATTGCATTATCTATTATTAATCACGTATAGCACATTCAGCCATCAGATGTCCCCACATTGCACTTGGTTGGGTGAAAAGCTGTGGTCTGTTTGCCCAAAGGAAGATACATTCATCTCCTTGTACATCCTGTGTTTGGAAGATTGTGTTTTAAGCACCTAGCAGTCAAGTGGTTAAGAGCCTATCAAGAAATTTTTATGTTATAATACTAAAATTAATTCATATTTCCTAAATAATTTCAGAACCCCAGAATTCACATTTCACTATTTTTTTTGATAACTGCTAGAAAAGCAAGAAACAGCCTTGTTTAAAGATGAAGTTACAGTCTTTACCATCTCCAGAAGTATAAGATATGTCTACAACACACCTAAAATAGCCAGTGATAAGTGACCAGCTTTGGTCCTTTCCCTAGCATAGAGTCATTCATTTAAAGCACAGAGATGTGTGCAATTTGCATCTCTGGGCCACTACGAAAACACTATATTTTCATTATGTTATTACAATACCATCATCATCTATAGATGATAGCCTTTCATGTTATTAATAAAAATTATAGTGATAAAAAAATCACTATCCACAATAATAGCTGAGATCAACATAAAGCACCAGCTGATGGCTGAGACTTGAAACATATCACCATTAACTGCCTACCAAATAAATAAAAGATTGAATTTCATTACAGTCTAATACCGAAAGCTTTAACAATTCACTTTCATAGTTCACTCAATAAGAAGATGAACAAATATTAACACTCCTTCTTTGTGAAATACGTATTTTACCTAGGTGCTTCTCAACAGGTCACACCAACTACTTCCGATGGGAAGGAACTGGAGCAACAAAACACCTTCTCAGATACTTTCTGTAGTGCTTTTGTATCTTCTGCACATTCCCAGGCACTAACTAATTAATTACAACTCAGTGATGCAGGCAATCACTCAAGCATGCACATGAAGACCAGATACAGGGCTGGAGCTTCGGAGCATCTGGTTCTCAATTAGGGGCTGCTCTGTGAGAGCACCACGCTCATCTGCCTGTTCCACACGTGGCAGCAGAGCTTATTTATAGTTGCTACTCAGGAAGCTGCAATTTGTATTAAAATATGTAATGACTGAATTACTCTTCAGTGCCTGTGCTTGAGAATAACAAAGTGTTCCCACCAATCTCCATACTATATAAAGCTGTAGCTAATACCAAGGATTTGAAACCCGGCCTTTCTACCGCAGAGAACAGCTGTCACGGTTTTATCGGGCACATTTCACTAATGCCACTGAGCAAAATTCCTGCTCCTTCCTACCAGCCTACAGGTGGCTGCTGAGCAGTAACAGGCCACACATCATCAGGCGGTGGTCAAATGTAACACAGAAGCTCAGAGTCACGCCTGAAAACAAATCTGAAAAGGAAAAGCCACCTTCTTTCACTACTCGTCTGTCCTTTCCTCTCACGCCCAAGTCATCTTGAGCAAAGTGCTAATCAGAGCTCTGCTTGCTGGCAACTTTAGAGCACAAGTCAGATTCCTCCTTGCCTGTTCCTCACCAGCTACCCCTTCCTCCACCCTGCTGTGCATCTCCAACACCTGGCAGGCAATTGCTGGCTCACACAATTCGTTTGTAATCTCCACCAGTTACATTATCACCTGCTCTGCCTACAAATCCACAAGTTCTTACTTAATCCTTCCTAGCGTGGAGTTGGGAAACATGATTTCTACATAGAAATTAACACTTTCCTGAAAGAGTTTTCAGTTTGTTACAGCCAGGTTGTGTTTCCAAATGAAAGAACACAAATCCACAGGAATTCTCCAAGCGTGAGATGGAACTCTGCACTCTCCTCAGCAGCCGAGTGACTCTGGCACTTCAGGCAGGGGTGCACCCTCCTTCACTCATGCATTACAATGCCTAGGCCTTAATAATCCAATTGTAAAAGGTTATGTAAATTAAAATTACATTACATGAAACGTCCTTGTTAACTGGTTTGTAATAGATCTGTACAACACAGCATCTCAAGGACATTCCATTTGCCCCAGTAAAATCCCCAAGTGATGTGATTGAATAAAGAAGGGATCATTCTGCTCGTCATTTTAACACTTGGGAGTTTTGCAAAGATGTTTCTTCTACCTAAATCCCTGTAAAGAAAGCATATGAGTCATAAACAAGTTCAGTGGGTGCAGTAACAGCAAGCAGAGTTATACAACACCCCAAAAAAGCCCTGGAGTACAGATTGAGCGACCAGGCTTGTTTTGCCTAAGAAGAATGACAGTGCATGTAAGTCATCAAGTCTGTGACAGCCTGGTGAAAAGAGAGAGGAACAGTCTGTCTCAGAGTACACAGAGCAGGGCTTCAGATGCAGAAAATAAAGATTCATCTTCAGGAAAAAGCAAAGAAAAAAACCTCAACTTTTGCAGAAAAAAAGTAGGGAAAGACAGGTAAAGAAACTAAGTTTCACAGGTTGTTTAAAGGAGTCCTATTATGTTTAAAGGAGTTGCCCATCATGTTCATATATTCCCAGAAATCTGCTCTGAAGACCTTGATCACAGCCAGCATAAAAGTATGTGCTGAAATCAAAACTTGAGATGTTTCCCCACATTCTAGTCCAAGTTAAATAGCTTTATCATTCCTCACAGGTGAGCACACCCACTTCTTGCTAAAACAATCCAAAGGGCAAGTTCTGCACCTAAAAGCCAAGCAGGACTGGAAACCATTCACTTAGATCACCAAGCCTAAATTCCTTTTTCCTTCTGGTTTATTCCCTATGCTATCATCTCAAACACCATTCTGTAAACTTACTTCAGATATCTTTATGGGTAGTTTCCAGATTTTAAAAGTCCTTGAACTTTCTGAGTTATTCTTAATATTGTTCGTGGGTCTCCTAGCTAAATTATTCTTTATCCCATGATTATTGTTAGCTTGTCTTAAACATTAAGAATACGGATATTGAAAAAGAAAAGTCACAAGTCTGAATCCAAGAAAAGCATTGGCATACAAATCTGCTGTTATTTAAATGCCCCTAAAGTTCCTTGTCATCTCAGTTTCTAAAACGCATAAAACTAAGAAAAAAGATGTTTTACTTCCATGCATACCTCGCTAAACATATCTTTATTATCTGTGTTCCTCTTCTATCCCTTGTCAAAACCACTTAGAGAAAACTTGGATAGAGAAAACTATATTTAAAAACTGTGAGACTGCTGCTGAGCCTATTAACTTGTGATTTGAAGGATACTTCCCCATTTTCATATGGGTTGTAGGGAAAGCAGATTCTGATAGTGCAGAATCAATAACAGAGATGTTGGGAAGTTATTGCCATTATATTTCAAGTACAAAAACGTGAAGAACATGACAACAGTGACATCTTTGTTTTACCGAGCTACATCTATCAATTCTCAGGAAAATATGGGAAAACCTGATTGCAGCCTTGGATAAAAAATTCCTGAAACCTTTTCCCCCCATGGCTGGGAAGTGTTGACACTGACCTGGGGGCCAGTCCTGAAATCCAGTAGCACTTGTCCAAACAAACAGTGCATGCTCACTGGGGCTGCTGGGCACACAAACTGTTAATATTGCAGCCCTGATACAGATTTCTCCTTTGTTCATCTACTTAACCAAGCTCATGATACTTGAGCTGAGTCAGCTTTCAGCCACTCTGCAAACCTCCACCACGCTTTGTAGTTTTATGGGATAAAATATCCCAGCATTACTTGCTGACTCAATAATATTAATACAAGATAGAATTTATTTTGCTTCTAGAAGAGGACAAAAGCACTGTGGACCACTACATCAATTTCGCTTCCCTGAACTACACAACAATTCTGTCAACACAGCCTTTGTTTCAGTTTCTGTGATTTTTTTTCTTGTTTCCATGTACTTAGGGCCTGAAAAAAAGGAGCAGGACACACAATATTTACTTTTCTGCCTTTGGGCTTGTGCAGCTGAACCTGAGCAGACCCAGATGACACAAGCTCTCCTCTGTGCTGGCCAGTACTCGGGCCCCAGTTTGGTTAACCAAAGAGCCAGTTAGGGGACTGGAAATTCAGATTTTGTTCAGAAGTACCTTCTGAGGTGTTGGATCAGGTATTTTAATTTCGAGAGAAGTGATCAATTGGGCCAAGAACTGTATTTAACTGGATATAGATAGATGCAGTAATTTGCCTAAAATCACAGTACCACAGCAAAAATATTGGTTCCTTCACTTACACCTAAGTTGTAGAAACCTCTAAAAGGTACATAATTGTCTTATACATGTCACAGAATTGTTCACACTGACTATGGGGGCATTACAACCTTGTCATAATATTTTTATTTTATTCTAATAAATTTTTCCATGTGGTCAAATTCTAATATTTTCTTATGCACAAGGCTCTAACATCCTATAAACACATCTGTGGCAATTTTTAAACCAATTTTCAATAAAAGCCTTCTCCTGCAAAAAGTTTAATTCATGCATACGAATGAGGGTGGGATATGGACATGAAGGACTAACCCTGCCAGATGCTGATTTCAGCAGGGACTTTGCCACTACAGTACTGCTTTCAAGAGAAATTTAAGAGAAAAATTATTTTTAACATTTCAAGTCTATTTACATAAAAGCCTTTGACATTTTTGTGATAAATTTCAGAATCAGGCTGTACTTGTACGTTTAAAGACACACAATAAATTCTTCAATTGTGACATATAACTCTATAACATATAACAGAGGCAGTAAAAAAGAGACAGAAAATTATTCAATTCTTTGGTTTATGATTATTCCATGCAGATAAAGCCACACGTCCTCCCTTCTCTACCTTCACTCTGGGAGCTCCAAGTAGTCCTGTTCCTGCAACTCACGTTTAGTTGTGTTCATGTCTAATCTGAGTCAAACTGTGCCATTCTTTAGTGATGCAAAACAAAATTGCCATTTCTCTGTGCTTCTGGAAGATGTTACAAATAAGGAAGGGAAGGGGGATGAACATGACCTTATCCAAAAAGCCCTGCGGTTTTCCTTCTGCCTTGGAAAAAGCTGGGTTTGTGTTTTCTTAGCGTAGAGGAATGTTAGTTTAACATGATGCCAATCAAACTCTACAGGTTAAAAGGGCACAGCTTGTTTATCTTCAGTTCTGATATTAGCCAGGAAAGGGATGGAAAAGCAGCTATCTGGACTTTGGGAACAGTATTTGAGATAAAACCATTGCACTATTTGGATAATTAAAACACCTGCTCTACAATTATTTACAATCCGCCATTTATTTTGACCATATTGTTAAACTGGAAAGGGATTAAATTACCCTAAAATTTGAAAATTCAGAAATACATACCTTAACTCAGGAGGAGTTTAGTTTTAGCTCTTTCGTTTTATAATTTGAAAATTCATTGGAGCTGGCATTGCTGACCACAAAGTACAGTAGGAAAATTGTAGGTTATGCAAGAAAAATCTGAATCTGACCTACAAAGGACCAGTATTTTGTCACTTGTTTTTATTATAGTATCCATTTTAGACCAATTGTGCATTGACAAATGACTGTGTTTTAGAAATACTGGGGGCTAACTTCCGTCCCCTCTCTGAATGAAAAGCATGTACAGGGAGAAAGACAAGAAATAAAATGCTTGTGTTGAATTTGTCATTTCTTCTGATAGTTACCCAGGAAGCTTTAGATTGGTTTAATATTTTTTTCTCTCTCTCCTTTTTTCTTATGAAATTAAATATGATTCATTAACTCCTTTCACAGAGTTCTATGCAAAATCACACCATGGTTTTAATCCAGATTTCACTATCAAATGAAATCTGATACAAGCTTACAAGCTCCTCAGACTAGGCATCAACTTTAGAAGACTCAGAGATACGTTAAAGATGAAATCATACCAGAGTATATTGGCACAATTACCATCTTGCATCACACACTGTTGATTAAACCATTAGATCCCCATGGAAGCCATTTACATTTTTAAGAGCCCAATATCAAGACAGGTTTTTTTGAGGTGTCAAAAAGTATGGCACCTACTGAGTTCTCCTGGTTTGTCCCAGCTTCCCAGGTGGAACAAAACTAATGTATTTTTAACCACAATAAAAAAAAAATGGACTCTAACTTTGCTAATAGTAGTAATTGGAGAATTAACATATATCAGAGATTAATTTCATTAAGTGAGACCCTATTATCAGTGCCATACATAGACAGCTTCAGGCCCTCAAAGGTCATCAAGGGCATGGCAAGTGTTTTGACCTCCCAGCTCTGCTGATTGCAACACAGTATAGGTGAGGGCATCCCCTTGAATTTTTATAACGCATCACATTTGACTCAAAAAATACAGCAGTTACCCTGTTTTTAAATGGAACAAAATGCTCTTTATCCAAGATTCAAGACTGTGTGCAGCTGGTGCAATGACTGCTGGCCAGCTTCAGAAGTTTCCAACCTTATCTTGCAAGTCCCCCCAGCTGCTCCGGAGACCGCCCCGCTGGGGCTTGCCGGGAGCAGCTGGGCTGTGCCTCAGCCAGGGCTCTGCTGCATTGCCTTGCTTGGTTGTAGTGCAAGCTCCCCGGGGGCAGCAGCACATGCCAGCAGCTTCCCTCCTGCTGCCACCAGGCTGGCATGGCCTGCAAGGGCACTGTCTGGAGCACTGCGTGTCCCCCATGTGTGTTTACCTATAACCTGTCTTTTAGCCATTACTTTTATAAGTGGTCATCTCTCCTCGGATCAAGTTTTGTGTTGAATCTGTTTGAAACCTAATCAGAGGACAAGCTTCTCAATGAAAACATAGTCTCAAAGTCGGAATGTCTTTCAAGGACAAAATGTGACATTTTTGTAGCTTCAGCCTTGGCATGGGGAGGCTGTCATATTTTAAACCTCCTGAAAACTCAGCCCTCTAGGTCTTGTTGAAAGTGCCCACATAGAATTTTGTGCACCAGCTGTTATGATATTAATAACCACAGGAATAAGGGATTTGAAGTCCAAAGGAAAAAGTCAGAGTTATTGACAAAAGCTAAAGCAAAATCACCCTGCTTCCTTTCAGATTTAGGGCCATTTGATAAGCATTAACTAGTAACTGCATATGACTTCCAGTTTTGTTGTACAGGTGTTTTCTGATATTTAGAACAAGCTATAAAGAAAAATAGCAAACATTTCAAAAATCAAGCAGAATGGTAATCATAGGATTCTTCAGGCAAATGCATTGTACCCAGCACACTTTGGAAGATCACGTACCTGACAAAACCAGAACCCATAACGGAGTGGGATGTGTGCACTGATGGAGGAGGTGGAAGGCTGGGTCTTAGGCTTCAGGCCAGGGCAGCCTCTGGAAAAATAAAAAAAAAAAAAAAAAAACTCATTTCTTGTCTTCTGTTGGTAGAAGACAAGAAATGAGTTAATAAAACAACAGAGAAATTAAACTTGCTCATTCTTTGTTCTCTACAAAGAAATTAAAGAGGAAGTCTCTGCTTTGAATAGAACATAGCCATAGCTTTACTTGTCCCTTAATTGGAACAATTCCCCCACAAAGCCTGTGTCAGGTCTGACACTGGCCCAAGGCTTTAGGCCATGATGTGATCTGCTGTGCTCTACCATGTGGGGAACAAGCCATTCCTTCCTCCCCAGCCTCTGATCAAGGCTGATCCTTACAAGGAGGCTGCCACGGCTCGTCAGCTCCTCCATGTGCATCCTCCTTCTCTCAAACAATTTTGAGTGGGTCTCACAGCCCTTTTTCAACACCACCATCTGCACTCACCTTGCCTAAGAAAGTACATTTATAAGTTTCTCTGCCTTGCACAGACTTGCTAAGATTGCTTAGCTACTGTGATGCTCAGTACCCTGGAATGGAAGTATTACAGCTCTACATCCATTGCACTGAAAAGATGAAAGTTTCAGATCAGGAAAACCTTTTCATCATTGACACTACTTCATTAGCAAAGCCAAATAATCACTCTGTGTTAACCATAACAGTTTGAAAACTGTGGGCCAGGCACCTTCAGAGGAAAAGGAGTTCACTGACCTGACTAGCTCATTGAAGCATTTCCCCCTTTATTACGAGTATTAGCTTATTAGTGCCTAGGTTTAGTTGAAACCAGATGTTTCTGATTTCGTGAAGACAACCTTGCTGTGATGGCTCTGCAGCCTGGGTTACCCTCCAGCCCTAGGTGTATGTGCAGTTTGGGAGTCAGCTACAGATCAGATATTAAATTGTTCATCATTCCTGATCTACACTATTTGCTGAGCAGGAGATTACATCACTCATTTGAGACACTGGAGATCACAATGTCTTCTTATGTTTCTATCCAACAACAATTCCCTCCCAGCTCAGGAGCTTTTCACTTGTCTCTAGCAGAGGAGCTGTTCCCTCACAGAGGGGACACATTTCTTACCAAGGAGAACAACTCTCAAGGCAGCTGAAGCAGCACGAACCTTCCATACCTCCTTGATAGCAACAGAACCTTCACATTTATGCTATTCCAGCAGAGAAACAGAAATAGGTTAATGACACCTCAGAGCTAAGCAAATCAATCACACAGTTCTCATTCCCAAATCCTGGACTTCATCACATCCTACGAGCCTCTCCTGCTCTGACTGGATGCTGTTGGACCTTTTGATGCTGCAGAACAAGACAGATAAGTAAAATGTACTTTTTTTTTTTTTGTCCTCCTTGCTTCCCTCATGCTGACCAGAGAGGAAATGACAACCAGATGCCCCTGTGACCCACTGTTCCCCTGAGGTGACCGACCCAAGTGTAACATGTGGTCCCCTCATTTGGGAAGGAGCCAAAGCCTGCTCTGTTTAATTGGCCGAATGGTCCCCTACAGCTGCAACAGATTAGGGACAAATTCTCTTCAAATAAAGCTGTGCTTTTTCTCCCCATCCCCCCTCTAATTTGGGGGGTGTTGGAGAGAAATCATGCCTGGAGAAACATGTGCACATATACACACGACTGAAGTTAATAAAAGTGTCAGGTAGGCAAACAAAATACCATTTATTATTAAGCAGCAATAAAAGGACCACATTGATGTGTATAAGGAATCAGGCAACCTGGGTGCTCCAGAGAGAGGGAGGGTAGTGGTGTCTCATGAATCATTACAAAAGTTTTCTCTGATCTTTCATACTGGACTCCGTGACTTTGGGAAGGGGGGAAGGGTACAAACATTTGCAATGCCAAGTCCTAAGCCCCCTCTTTCCAATTCTGCAGCAATTCACGTGTGAGGGGATGAAAGCAGCCTGGCTGGAGCAATCTGCTGCAAAGAGCAGCCTAAGCTGTGAGAGGCATCTTGGAGGGCACTGACAGGCCAGGCCTGTCAGTGAGCTCTGTAGTTATTTTAAAGAATAAAAAGGATATTTTAAAGACTGGAATTTTAAAGATAAGGACATCTTCAGGGCAGAAGCAGGATGTTCATTTACCTAGAGATCCACTATCTAAGAAACTTCTGATGAAAGTGCTATATTTAGCAGTCATTCAGCTTGCAAAGTGCTCTGTTATTCATTATAATATCAAGCTTTCACCAAAAAAAGCTCATTTTCTGAGACTTCAGTGTAGGGGCTTTTGTTCCCTCTCAGACAACTCTTGCTTTGTTTTTCTTTCATTGCTTGGTCTTAATCTCGTGTGTGGAAATGAACCCATTAGGAGACCTATGTAGAACATACTTTGGGGGAAAGAGGTGCAAAGGGTTCTCTTCCAGCAGGTCTGGAGGCACAAGCAGCTGCCAAACTGTTCTTGCTGCATAGGTTCCTCTGGATCCTCACAGAAAGCTTGTAAGTTTTTGGAGATCCATTCATCAAGTCCAATGTAATATAAAGATTAGTGTTCCTACCTGAGCCTAAGGAAATGTTGCCTCCTTTTACCAACGGCCCATTAGGAAATGAAGTGCAACAGAAGCTCAGAGTGGGGAAATGGCTGTATATCAAATATTCATTCTGAGCATCTTGGGGAAAGAAGGGAAGAATAAAATACATTAGTTTTGCCACATAAGATGTTATACTTATTCAAGAAAAGAAATATTCTTTTATTTAGACAGTGATTTGATAGCCCAGTGTCATCCACTTGATTATAATCATTACATTAAACACAGCCACATACCATACAGTCAGAGCAGTTGTACAATTATAGTAAATGATCTCAATTTTTCTACATACCTTCCATGACTACTTTATGGATTAGAGCTCCTGAACACAGCAACAGCCATTTGTAAGAAATGGAGCTGTTGCTGTACCTTAAATGATAATTTATTTTTTAAAAATAAAATTTAAAAAAAAATCTGCAGATAGGTTTGTTGTTCGTTTAACTGAAAGGAGAAATCTTAGTAAGAAGACTCTGAAGTTGAGAACAAGTACCTGTATGTAGGTCAGCAGTGTGTGTTCAGCACCCAGTAAGGTTTGAATGCACTTTTGAGGCTTTTCCTGAAGAATTTTTCTACCCTCAAAAGATTAGACAGAATGAGAAAACTCCTCTCACTCTGGGGTATCAAAGTGTTTAATTCTCACAATTCTTATTAATTTGTTTACTTCCCCAAAAATATCTTCTGAGGAGGGAAGGACTCAAAGAACAATGAAATGAGTCATTGTGGAGATATTTTAGAATATTTGAAATACTTTGAAGAAACCCCTCTACTTCTCTCTGTCCACATGAGAGGTATTTTATTTCCCCTTCGCTGCATACATTGGCATTAACTGGTTTTGCATGCACCCATCATAAATATATATATACTAATAAACATTTAGACCAGTAGTGGTGGGCTTGGCAGTGCTGGGTTTATGGTCAGACTCCACGATCTTAAAGGTCTTTTCCAACCTAAATGATTCTCTGCCTCTATGGTTTACTTCAGAACAACAGAGTCTCCTCAGCATGAGAATTCATAAGTACTTGCTGTGCGTTCATCTCATAAAAAAACCAAATGTAATTTCTTGTGTCACTAAATACAGCCTTTTCCTTCAGGCAGCAAAATGGTTTTACAGCACTTTTCACACAGGGTGCCAAAGGGGTGGGAGTGAGCCGAGCCCAGCACATGCTGACATTGTTCTCCAGTGCTATGACCCCACAAGCAGGTGGAGGAGGACAAAGGCTCCTCTGTGCCAGCAACATCTGCCTTGGGGGCTCAAACGTGATGGCACATTTTGGGCAGAGCCCATGGGCTCAGGGACGCTCTTTTCTTGTGCTCAGGTAAACCTGAAGTGTTTTACACTGGGGACAAAGACACCGAGAAATTCTTAGCTGGACACCTGTTTATTCAATCCATCACCTTACTTCATTAAAATGTTAATTATATTCATTCTATATTCGTACCAGGATTTTGTCAGATACAGGACTGCATTGTCTAGAAAGGCAAGATTCACAAATGGTACAATGCAGAGAACACTTCAGGCTTTTTCCTTTCCTACTCCTGGTTTAGAACTGTTTTCAAAATCCAATTTAAAACACGAACAATTGAAAACCTGGCTTTGAGGCTGCTGTGACAAATCTGTTTCATAGTGGTCTATAATCAGTTTCCATAAAAGATTCTGAGATAACCCAATGTCTGTTTATGGTCTCCTTACACATCATAAAAAGTTACCTCAAGTTTTTCTAATGTTGATATCCAGGTTGAATAACAAAAAATAGTGTGGCTCTGTGCTATTCCTTGCCTTTTTTTTTCCTCCTGTCCTGCAGCCCTTGCAACAAAATTCCCACTCTTCTACTGTGACATTGGTTGGATAAATTTGGCCAAACTAGAGGAGCAGAGAAGTCCAGAATAGTAATGAGCTTTTCTACAAAGGGTTATTTTGGACACATATCATTCTTGACCCATTTTTTATTACAAATAAAATTAATTTTATACAAATGCAATATCACATTGGAAACACACTACATTTATGTCTTTTGGCTTCTTTGAATGTAAATATAGTCAACTTTTTGCTGACATTATTGCATAAAATACACTTTTGGAAGCAATTAATTTTGAGTAATTCAGAGGGTATGGAAACTGACCTGTATTTGAGGGTTAGACTAGTTCTAACTTTTTAATTTTTTTAATTTTTTTTTTGTGAAACCCACATTTTTAATATTGGATAAAAGTATGGTTCAGAGAAGATTTTGTGATGGTTTTTCACTGGTAAAGTGCAACCTTAAACCTTAGTCACTGCAGTGCTGGCTGTGAAGGCTGTCTCAATAAATTGTTAAATGTGTCAGCACAGTCATAATTGAGGATAACCATTTCTTTGTAGGAAAGTCCAGAAAAACTGAGCAAATCCAACAGGCCAAATCCTACACCAGAACTAATACAATTCTTTCATGCCTTCTCAAAAACCTAGGGAATTCTGCCCAGTTCTGCTGAGTCTTACCAGTGTCATGTGCCATAACATCTTTCGAGCAGGCTGCTGTACAAATGCGGTTTCTTGTGGAAAACATGACAGAAATCTCTCTGGAGAATCCATCCCTTCCTGCAGAATTCACCAGTCTATGACTCTTTATGGCCATGAAGTTTTGCAGTGAGGTCCAGATCAGTTGCAGCTCCTGACATTTACCTAACTTGAATGCTAGAGAACATACATTTTGGGTTGATTCCTATCTGTTACCAGCTAAATGGATCAATAAGGCTTTTTTTCTTCTTCAGTGACAGAGGGTCTACACTTGACATCCTCTTTTGAAGTTAGGCAGACAGTTTCATTCAAACTGCAATGCTCAGCAACCTCTGATATTCTAGCAGTACCCAGCTGCTCTTTAAGACATGGTTCAAATCTCTATTATAAACCCTCTTTTTTTTTTTTCTTTTAATTAGTTTAAAATGCAGCTGTAAAAATTGTTTTGGGATGAACCTTGGCATACTGAGCTGACTGCTGGCCTCTCTTTCTCTTGTTTGCCCTCCCCTACTCCAGTTTAAAATTTGAATTTAGATTTATTGTGCCTGGAGATAGAGGAAGGAAAGCAAGTAATAAAAATAACTTATTCCAAAACTAATAGGCAGACACCAAGCCATCAGATATCAGGTACGTGGCTTGACTATGTATTAAAATAAACATTTTAGATAACACATATTTTCAAGTGCCAGACACCAAAGTCTTCACAGCATTAAACTGAGATGTAACAAACAGGTAGGTCGGTGTTAAAGGTCCTACATCTGAAAAAGAGCCTCTCACTGAGCCAAGATTCTCCTCCAGGCCACCAATTCAGCAATTCTTGAAGGCACTCTGAGGCCTGAGGAGGCAGTCAGGACTGAAAGTACTGCAGCAGTGCCTTTCATACACTATTTTTGTCATCAGCAAGTCAATACAACCGTGTATGCTGTACATGGAATATTTTAACAGGTCAGAACATACCACTGCATGACTGTTTCAGTGCCCCTGCTTCCTCAGCTGGGAGTTCACTCTCCACAGTAATGCAAAACACAGCTATTAGGAGGCAGACAGTTAATTATCGTGAAAAAAGGTAATAATATGTGCTGTCTCTGTGAGGCATTCTCAGTGACTACCACACTGATACAATCAGCAAACTACACGAGGTTCAGAGTTAGCCTTCACTTGTGCTGGAAGTAATTAGCTATCAAATTGATCTCCAACTATTAGAGCCCACGGATAGGATGCCTTCTGTCGAGTACACAACTAGCTATTCCAGCAGCTTTCCATTGTGCCTGAAGCACTGCAGACGACCCTCAAATTTCACCCAGAATTTCCAGGCTTTTGTAAACTTCATTAAGATTGTGCTTAGTCAGTAGAGAAATGCAACGTTTTGTTCTTGAATCCACGCCCGTATTTGCCAGCAGCTATTAGAATTATAAGTATCAAATAACAAAATGCTAAATGGCGATATTTAAAGTCTTAAAAAAGTTGTAAGAAAAAAAGTTTTGTTTCTGAAAGAAAATTCCAGCAGTTGTACTTGACAATGTTAGAAACCTCCAAAACCGTTCCGAAATCTGAGCACGAGTGGCGGTTTTCACCTGATACACACACACATTACACACCTTAGGAAAAGCAGCTATTTGTGAAACTTCCTCAGGACCCAGCAACGCAGTGCTCTTCACTCTGACAGCAGCAGCACAGTTTAACCGGGCTGACACAGGTGACAATTGGAAAACAGTCTGCCAACAACAAATCCAATCATAATCAGCATGTGCTTTGTCACAGGCACATCCCCAGCCCTCGGTCTCACCTATCACATCTCTGTTCACTGATAAAAATGATTTGGCCTTCTACAAACTGTTACTATGTTCCGCCTTGAACAATATCTGGCAGCAGAGTGAGCAGAGGCTCACAAGTTAATTAAGAGAACATGGTTCATTTTGCATTTTAAAGATAATAAAGAAAACCAGAAGCATTCTCAGTAATATTCACTTCATACTTCCACATAAGTAAATAGATAAATAATCCAATTCATATAATTTGGGTTTATCAGAATTAATCAAACTCTTCCATCTCTGTATGGTAGAGACTTCATAACACATCATATCTTTCAGCATTATTTACTCCTAAACTTCAAATTTATATTTTTAGAACATATTTTCTGCCTCAGAAAACCCTCTTATAACTTGTTTTTATGTCATGGAAATATTAGTATTTTTCTAATAGCAGTTAAATGCTAAATCATATTCAAAGCTACTGCTAATAACAGTTCTACATGAAGTACCTTGTTAATTGTTTTTTAAATGGTTTTGTGCTCTTTATTATACCTTCCATCAAGGGCCCACAGAATTATGACATTGTGGTGCTTTTGCTACGAAATTCTTATCCCAGAATTTTTATGGCCTGAAAGGACACAAACAAATTCCCAGCCCTTTTCATTCCAGGGAGCCAATCTAGGACAAATCCAGGCCTTTCATCTTATATGCAAAATATATAAACTGTAGAATCCAGGAAACAGGGTTCTTTATGTTCTGTGCAAAGGAAAAAGACTCCAGGGAAGCACCAGAGCTGCATGCCCTGCATAGCAACGACAGCTCCAAGGGCATCTTTGCTTTTCTCTTTGCACTAGAATGTATGAACAGTGCACCCTATTGCTAAGCCCCAGGATGCAAGTTACAGTTAAAGAAGGGGAGAAACTATTGCTTCAGCCTCGGCCAAAATATATATGTATGTGTATTTAGTCATAAAGTAATAATGTGAAAGCTTATAAATGAGTACGGTTGATTTATTTAAATCTTAGCAGCCTTTGAGCCAGAGCTCTGCAGAACAGATATTCCTGAGGGCAGTGGTACAGCACAGCAAGAAACACAACAGGCTGAAGCTGCTAATTAAGTTCACTTTAACTTTCCATTAGGAAGCCTGGATCAGTTACTCATGTTCTAAAGGCTCGCTACTATCTGGGTTAAATGAAGTGTTCCTCACAGCTGTAATCACCGTGTGCAACACAGTTTTGGCCGTGGCCATTTCCTCTCTGTCAGAAATCCATCCACAGCTCCAGTTGGAACTCATGTGCATGTGAGGATTGATTTCTGGACGTTTTGTCAGTGCCACTTCTCCCTGCATGACTGCAGATGTGATTAGAGGCAGAAATGTGCCTGGGTGGAAGGCACGTGTTCCATTTCCTGCCCCTGGCAGCAACCTGCTCCACAGGGTTCCACCAGCAGCTCTGTGCAGCCAGTCCCTCCTCTGCCTTGCCCTCACCCCGAGTGGGGAAAGAGGAACAGAAACTTGCTGCAAAACAAGCAAAGAGAGAGAGAGAGGGAAATTCAAGTGAACAGCGTAGGAAATTTAATAGGCACCAAGAATAAATCTCCATCCCTAACCCCTTTTCACCTTTTTTAGATCAGATCAGATTAGATTAGTGTGATTTCACCTTTTGGTGCAGAACAGCATAAAACAACAAAATTTAAATGGCACCAGAGAGAAGAGGGGAGGGAGACAATGAACTCCCATGCTAGAGTTTTGGCAATATCGTGACTAGAAAGCAATGTTTTCTCAGGTTTTGGTTATTGGGCATTATAAGTGATGCCATCTCAATTTCACTGGCTGAGTGGCTGTAGAACAGACTGCAGAAAACTGGAACCAGCCTCCAATCAACTGCCCCAATGACAGCCGTCACAAAACTGGGAAAGCGACTTCCAAGCTACTTCTCATTAATTGTTCCCACACCATCTTTGCTGCTTCACACAAGCTGTTGCAGCCAGCAGCTTATTCCATTAGGTTCTAAGAGTACAAATTAACCCTGAAAAAAGAAAGACTGAGAACAGTAAAAGATGGAAGAGGGAAAGAGAAGAAGAGAACAGGGACTGAGAGTTGAGGAGGCTCCTGAATTAGCTGGATTCACCATTCAGCCCTATGTTCTTCCAAATAAGTATCCACAGTCATTGTTGTGAAGAAAGTGAAAAGGGAGAGGGTGGCACACAGACTTCACCTCGTGGGTTTGGGTTTTTTCAGAATTATTTTTAATTAAAATTTTGAAAAGCAGCCATTTTGTTACAATCACACATTTCTACGTTTAAAATCTGTTTTTAATTAAGACATTATTTAATCAGTGACAGTTAAAACTATTTTATAGATGCAGACATTGCACAGAAATCTGAAAACTTGTAGGGTTTTTGATGTCATGGGGACACGGCACGTGACCCTAAAATGTTCTCCCAATCCAAAGATGTAAACTTGTTCAAAGCCAGTCTGCAGGTTTCTGAAACAGAGACCTGTTGGGCTAGTTTCTGGTCCATTGGACACCTCTTTCATGGGATCTAGGCTCTGTTACTAGAGATACACTGTTCTGGAGAGCATCCTCAGGCAGCTGCCTGAGACTGAGCAAAAGACAGCATCTGGAGCTATAAAGATCTACTTCACATCTTGGAAAGAGAGTTAGGGTTTACTACCTACAGATTTATTTGGCCTTTGGACATTATTGGAGCATTCTCTGCCTGCACTAAGAATATCAACTGTATCTGAGGTCAAGGCTAGCCTGCTTTGTTCAATCAGAGAATGAGCAACACTGACACAACCAGCAGTAACCACAACAAAAGGTATCACATCACATAATCTGCTCGCAAGTACTATGATCATGGAAGTGAGAGGGGAACTTCTCTCCATCATCAGCTCCCAAACCAAATTACAAAACCATAAATGAGTACCCACTAGCACATAGAGTTAAGAGAGAATATTGGTTTGACTTTATCCCCAAGAAGCAATTCTGTCTCAATCTCCCATTACAGTTTTCCTCAAGTGTGGCAAATTGGGTGGGGTGCACAAGAGCCAAATGCAAAGCTGAGAATACCAACACTCCCACCTAAAAATGAAAATATTTTTACTTAAAGTCAAGTCTGGACTGAATGCAAAAGGTGGAAGCTTTCATACCTCATTTCCAGTGCAATGAAGCTTATAAATCCATCTTTAACGTGGCAAGAAAAGAGGGGGGAAAAAGGAGGAAAAAATATTGTTCATTAAGCTAAGGTCAGAGAAATAAAGCATTAATAAGGAAAAAGAAAAACATTTTTGAGCTGCACCCTGAACAAAAGAAGATGACAAGACTGTTACATCACATCACATCACAACTCAGTGATTGGTGTGCATTGACTTTACTGGTTTCATTTCATTTATTTCCTAGAGGAGAGCTGTTCTCTTTGGTGGACAGTCACTGCAACCGGCAACATCAGAACTCTTGAGTGGATGGAAAGTCAATGCTTCATCTCAGAGATGGTCCTTTTCATCACATTTGAAGGACACAGGTAGAGTATTTCAAGTAAACTTTTACGTTTATTTATTCGACAGATGTAATCAATATTTGTAGCTTCTGATACTTTTCATGAATATTAAATCACTTCACAAAAAGGGCTGTTTATCTAAAACTATATATGAAAATTAAGAGAACCACTGATGAGTTATTGGAACAAGATTACATGTCCATAATGTGGACGCAATGGTTGTGCTGAAATAAAATAATCCTAATTGGCTTAAAGACTTTCAGAATGAATGGCAAATTGATAAGAAGCTATTTCAATTTGATAGCATTACAATGCCAGGGATTCTTCCAAATCAATTCCTATTTCCTCCACAAAACAGGTCTGCAAATAGTAATTGCAGAAACCACATCTTTACTGTCAGAACAGACCAGCTTTTGTCTTTGAAATTGCATCAGCTCACCTTCTTCAACTGCTCTTTTGTGCAGTTCTCAGTGAACTCCAAAGCAGTGCAGGCGTTAAACAGCTCCACCGTGGGACAGACGATGGGGAAGAGACACCGGGTCTGAGGGGCTGTGCACACAAAGTGCCCAGAATGTAATCTGGAACCCTGGTGTGTCTAAGGACAATGCTGACTGAACCCAGAGTTTCAGCCGGGCCTGGAAAATAAACCAAAATGAAACCAACTTTGATCTGTGGAGGTCAAAAGCTTAAGAGACAGAGTTACCCTTCAGCATGACTCCTAAAGAAGTAAGACTGTACAATATCAGTCTCAGTCTGTCAGGCATCTTATTCCTTTCCACACGATATTTGTTAAGACTGAGGTTTTCCAGGAGTGAATCCTTTACCAGCTCTGATGCAGCCCTTCTTGCACTAACACAAACCATGTGATACCACCAGCTCTGTCTGTGGGCGGTGGCGGCCGTGGAGCATTTGTCACTTAAGAAGCTGTGACATGTCAGAGAGGAGGCAACACCACCAAGTCCTGTCATGCAAGAAGGCGAGATTAGCAGCTAAACAAGAGAAAAAGTAAATAGCAAAAGGCATCAAGAAGGAGAGAATATTTAGTTGTAAGCACCAAGGAGGAAAAACACAGCCAGAACGTTTCTGGTGACTATATGGGCACATGAATATTTTGAAGATTGTGTCAAGAGTCCTCCTACATTTGCTAAAAATCTACAACAGCTATGTGTCCCATATCCCTCCCCGCAACTGCAAGAAATCAAAATGCCTACAATGATGTACTTCCCAGTCTTCCAAATCCCCAGGGGTTTGCATGATCCAAGACCATGGCAAGTTCAATGTACAAAATAGGAAATGGAGAGATGTCATTGTTTCGTTACCCCTTAAAGATAAGGCTCAGTGAGTTTCTCAGTGCCCAAAGTGACTACATCAGCTGCTGCCTTGAAAGGGTGCTGGCTTTCCCAAAGGAGAAAACCCTGATTGCACATGATGCACGGGGGTTTTGACTGAAAGAGAGGATGCCAACAAAGCTTTTGGAACATACAGTGATCTGGGTGTTAATGTGAACCTCTCATGTCCAACCTTGGCACTGAATGTTTCATGGCACTCTGGGAGCTGATCTATCCCACCTAGACAATTAGGGGTTTCTTCTCATCACCAGCTATGCAGCTTGGCCATGACTGAAGCTCTCCCCAGATACTCCTTACACATCGTTCTCTGTTTACAGCACTTATAAAAGGACTAATTGCACCTATAATCCTCTGAATTCTTGCTTTTTAGAGATTTCCATAAAGTGGTGGCAAAGGAAGTTTCCATTAACATGGATGACCCAGACAAGCCTTCAGTGTCACTGTGCTGTGCCATTTGCAGGCAGTTCTAGTCCAGCCAATCTGCTCAGGGGCATCTTCCTTCTGCACTGCAATTTCAGTAGCTTCACTGCAGCATAAACATCTTATCCCCAGTGGCCACCCTTGAATAAAGGAAAGACACTTCCTTTGAACAACACAGCAAATATTATTCTGGATGTCAAAGATGAAGAGAACTTCCTGAGTCCTATCAGAGTGAGGTACATGGTCTGCCAAGGGGAATCACTGCTCTCCAAGTTTATGTGCTGCTGAATCATCACCTAATACACACTTTAAATATTGTCCCAGCATGACAGGTGATTGAGAAGACAGAGGAGCTACTCAGACAACTGCTTCAGTACCCTGCTGTCAGCTGCCAGTTCAGTTCCTGAGTTTGCTGCTCTTGTGGCATGTCTGCCAACACTACCTAGGCTGGGCTCTTCTGCTACGAGCTGAACAAGGAACATCATCTACAAAAGCCAGATGATTCAACCCACTTTTTATTCATTTAAAATTGAAAACAGGTCTAAAAAGGGCAGTGTGATAGGAGGCACGGATATGTAGTGATGGATATTGTGCACTCCCACTTGACAGCAAAACAGGAAAAATATCTGGCTGGTGAGTTTGGGGGGGTAAGAAGTTGTTTTTCTATGAGTTCCAGTTGCCTTGAAGGGAGAAAATAAAATGCATACATTACAGATTCCAGCACAACTTAAATAACAGCACTACATAGGGCAGAATGTTTTGTCTTAGTAATATAAGTATTTTTCTGGCTGTAAAAAACCCCCGAAACCTGGAAAATTCTGGCCAGCTCTGTTCATGACTTGCATTCCTTCCATATAAATTTTAAGCTAAGCAAAATATTAAAGTTGTGTTTCACTGCTGAAATGAATGACACTCATTAAATTTACTTCAGCATGCTTTCCCACAGTTGGGTTTGGCAAGAGCACAGAGGCAGACTGGAGATCCCTACACGACTTATGTGCAGAGTGAAGATTTGCTGAACAGAGAAGAGAATGAGGTTCCCAAAGTGCAGCACCTCAGAGGCAGTGAGATAACTGCAGTTCTCTCCCAGCTGCACACCTCTGAGCTGGGCTGCATTACACTGTCCTGTTTTCTGTCTCATCAGTTTACATTGCCTGCTTTGGGCCACCAGTTCCTGCATTCCGTGATGGAATAACCACAGACAAGATCAGTCAGAGGCTGTTGGTGCTACTGGAAGAGCTACAATAGGTAAAAATGACTTTGCAGGGTACAGGTAAGCACAAATGACACAGAAAAGAGTAGATAAATGATGCCCAAATAGAAATGCTCTTAGAAGTCTGTCTGGTCAGTATACCAAAATAGATTACAGATTTTGAATTTCACAGAATTCCATTAATTCTCTGGAAATCTAGAAAGAGTGTTACTAGGATACAATGCCACCAGAAGCTCAAAGTATCCCCAGTGAAGTAAATGGAACTAAAGTGGACCAAAATGGCAATATTTGCTAGCTACCATCAAAAGGAGGTAACATTTATCAGCATATAAATCTAGTTCCCAATGGTGCAGGCATATTACGGTAAGATGAGGTTTTGAAATCAGATTTTGAGGAAAAAACTGCATGCACCATTGAGAGTGAAACACATTTCTTCTCTCCCTCTGCAGAAAGCAGTTTAGGAAGTTCTACAACAGGCTCCAGTGAGAGTGGATGGTAAAGGCAGCAGTGGCATGGTTTTAACTTACCCTTTTTTGATTCCTGCAATCAATTCCCAAATCTTGATTTCCAAGTTGTCTTCCCTACCAAAACCTGACCTGACCTATGATTAGGGTACAGTTCCTTCCACAGTATAGGTCTGCTAAAGTGCTGGGCAGGTTGAGTGACAACTTAAGCAGAAAAGAGAATTCTAAGGGTGAAACTTGGTGAATGAGAACACCTGGGATGTTATATTGAAAGGCTTGTGGAAGAGGGGGAGATAAAGAAGTGTTATGTGACAAATTTGAAAGGCAACAATGCAGAGAGATCTGTTAGTCTCTTATTGAACAAGAAATTAATGTGCAGTATTCTTACAGGAGCTGAAAAGAACGACAGACAAAAAGAGAAAACAGCAGAATTTACACTGCTGACAATTACCACTGTTTCTTCCCAGGGTCTGTAAATTAGTTGTGCTTAGAAAGTGAAAAGATAAATGGTATTGATTTAAGCACATTACTAATACCACCTTCACTGTTGCAATTGGATTTCACCCAAATTTCTGCTGCACCTAAATTATTCTGTCATTCTAGCTGCTCCTGTAAAAATGCAAATTTGTCTTCTGAAAGTAGGATATATTGTGCCAAATTTCCCCATAGCATTTATGACCAAAAATATTTTATTAAAAATGTCTGTATATTTTCAAATCTTATTCCAATGGGCTGTCAAATTATTAGTGAAAAAAACCCATAATTCAGACCTGTAAGGTAATAAGAAGCTGTGCTCTTGCATGGACAGTTAGAAACTACTAGCAGATAAGAACACGAATTTAGACAAAGTATAGTGCTTTCAAAGGTCTGTTTTCTACCACGGAAATGTGAAATATGTATTATTTAAACAAAGAAACCGAATGCCTACCTGGGGCAGGGGTAGGAATTTCCCTGAGCAGTTATTTCAATTATCCATCTGTTTAATCAGAGCAGTGCCACTCTGCTGGAGCAGCAGCAGTACAGACAGACACAGCACAGACGAATTCCCCTGTGCTGGGGTAAAGGCAGAGCATCCCACTCCTGAGGGAACTGACTCTGTGCTGTGCTGGCAGAATTCTGAGCCTTCAACAGAAGGATCAAACAAAGCAGCTACCAAAATCTATTGGACCTTTAGGACAGGGTGAGGCTGAAACTGCCTGAGTTCAAGTTCAAGAGGATTCAAAATCCTCATTTAAAATTGACAGTAACAGAGCACAGATGGAAAAGTACTTCTCCCACAACCTGCATGTAGTTAAACAAAGAGCTGATGAAGATCATGTGGAATAAGCAGTGACTAACTACCATGCTTATCTTACTGCAACAAGCCTCCCTGCTTAGAGGTTTGGGTTCCCTTAATCAGAGATCAGAGTGGCTGTGGCTGCTTCATCACTTCAGTGTTTACACCACTTTAGCAGCTTCAAGCAGCCTTAAACATATTCTGACCACCTAGAACTGCTTGAGCTGCCTCCAGCTTCCAGTGTTCAGGCCTTCTGCTTCCTGCAGCTCACTGCAGTCCTGGTGACAGTGGCACAATGGTGGGATGTGCAGCTCTTGAGAAAAAAGCAAGAGACTGGGGAGCGCCAAGGCTCATACCAATCATTTCATAAGACACTTTTCTAACAAAGGGATCCTTCCTTGGCAGTGGGGCACGCCACTGCCCTACTGAAGGACAGAAAGCCTTCAGTGTCTTGTATCCAATCCTCCCCTTTTGGTAGTTCAGCACTCCCTGACCCTCACTGCAGTCCCACAGAATCACTGGGTTGGAAGAGACCTTCGAGATCATCAAGTCCAACCCATACTCTAACACCTCAACTAAACCACGGCGCTGAGTGCCACATCCAGGCTTTTTTTTAAACACATCCAGGGATGGTGACTCCACCACCTCCCCTGGCAGACCATTCCAATATTTTACTACTCTTTCCATAAAAAACTTTTTCCTAATATCCAACCTGTATTTCCCTTGGTGAAGCTTGAGACTGTGACCTCTCGTTCTGTCTGTTGCTGCCTGGAGAAAGAGACCAACCCCCACCTGGCTACACCCACGCTTCAGGAAGCTGTAGAGATGATAAGGTCACCTCTGAGTCTCCTTTTCTCCAGGCTGAACAACCCCAGCTCCCTCAGCCCTTCCTCACAGGGTTTGTGCTCCAAGCCCCTCACCAGCCTCGTGGCCTCCTCTGGACGTGCTCAAGTGTCTCAACGTCCTTCCTAACCTGAGGGACAGAGCTGGACACAGCACTCAGTGTCCTTCCTAAACTGAGGGGTCAGAGCTGGACACAGCACTCAGTGTCCTTCCTAAACTGAGGGGNCCACACTATTCCTGATCCAGGCCAGGATGGCCACCTGGGCCACCAGGGCACACTGCTGGCTCGTGTTCAGTTGCTGTCACCAGTCCCCCCAGGTCCCTTTCTGCCTGGGCACTGTCCAGCCACACCATCCCGAGCCTATAACGTTGCAGGGGGTTATTGTGGCCACAATGCAGGGCTCGGCACTTGGACTTATGAAACTTCATCTTACTGGACTCTGCCCATCCATCCAACCATTCCAGGTCTCTCTGCAGAGCCCTCCTACCTTCCAACAGATGAACACACACTCCCAGCTTAGTGTCATCTGCAGATTTACTAATGAAAGACTCAATACCCTCGTCCATGTCATCAATAAAAACATTGATCAGAGCTGGCCCCAGCACAGACCCCTGTGAGGGACACCACTGGTGACTGTCCCCAGCTGGATGCAGCACCTCCACCACCACTCTCTGGGCCCAGCCATGCAGCCAGTTCCTAACCCAGCAAAGAGTGCTCCTGTCCAAGCCACGGGCTGCAGCTTTTCCAGAATCCCAGTCTGGACCTAAGCCCTATCCCTAAGCCAGGGGACCTTGGACACAGCTGCACTTCAGAGAGGCAGAGTAGGGGATGGATCCCAATTTAGGCAGGAAAATATAACAAAGTTTTTGCAGAAGACAACAGGAAGTTAGGTGAAGCAGGATCTGGAGAAGGGGTTAGAAAAGAAAAGGATCCAATAACGAAGTGGGATCAGTGGACACAAGGATCCTACAATGAGGCCTGACTGGTGAGCAGAGCAGAGCTAAGCTGATGGGTGATGAGTGAAGCAAAGACTGTGTGACATGTGGCACTGAGCCACTGCAGCCAGTGATGGAGCTCTAAGGAACCCTCTGGAAAGCTGTCCCAACAGGTGCCCACACCTGTGCCCACAGGTGCACAGCTGGCTGGGCTGCAGGCCAGCAGACCCCTGGCAAAGCAGCACTGAGGGCAGTGCTGTGTGCTGGAGCTGGAAAAGGAGACCAGCATGGCACAAAGCAAGGAAATCACAGAGCCTGAAAGGAAGTGGAGTCAGAGAGTAATCATAGTTCTGGGGGATTGATGCTCTAGTGACTAATAAGAACAGGTACATTAAATAACTGTTCATCAGGAAGAGTTTCATCACAGAGAAAGAAGGAGGAAGGAAAAAAAATTGTCACGAGTCACTTCAGCAACTTAAGGGAAACCCATAAACATCACTTTCATATTCTTCTGAAAATGTATGGTAAAGAGGAAAAGCTAAATACCATTTGCCAGAGCCTCAATCACATTAGTGGATCAACAGTGTTTTTGTGGTAAGTCTTTCAAATCTATTTGTACTTGTCTCTAAAGGATCCTTAAAATAATTTTTAAAGTTAGATCTGCTGGCTTTAGCTAACTATACAGAGCAAAGAACTGATTGCATTCCTACAGAAATGCCCCTAATAACTCCTTAGAATGAGCTGTGGCACTTTTCCACTAATTGTGGAAAAAACTAATGGGCACCTTGAGCATGTGTTATTAATCTGTCTGCCAATTTTGAGAGTTTTCAAGCAATATTAACTCTAGAGCACACATTCTGCACCAGTAAAAATAACATGCACGTGGTGAACAGAAAAATAAAAAAGGAATTTTTGCCATGTGACTCTATTATCATTGAAGATAAAAAAATCCTGTGTCAGCTCCCCAGAGAACAGGGGTTTAACCTGAGTTCAGTTTCCTTGCACAAGCTCTCAGAAAAGTGATAGGAGCCATCAGGCATTGTATTCCAAGGTCCACAGCTCTCCAAGGGAGAGATGTTACCTAAGTGGATTTGGGTTGTAGTCATACATTTCATTCATTTCAATGACCAAAAAAGAAGGAATAGTTGTAATTATGTTTTTCTGCTGAGTCACCCCATGCCAAAGATATTCTACTCAACCTCATTTCAATTTTTTCCTGAAGAGGCAAGAATCAGAACATCAAATCAAAATAAAGCACAAGACCTTGAACAAAATTATAAATCCCAGATGGAAATGCAGTCCTTCTCTGATTACGGTTTTCTGAAAAAACTGTCACACCTTTATTCTTCAGTTTCCCTATCCAGTTCTTGGCTCCCCACGTTCTCATCGTAAGGAGTAAATTTGGTATTTCAAAAATGTTGGCAGTCACCTGGAACAAAACAAAGACAGTTCCTGTTTTTCACAGATGCTATAAAGTCCTTTTCTCCACATAGACGGTGGCTGGGACATTGAGTATAGGTGTGACAGAGCAGCTGCTGCTTCCAGCTCTCCGACATTTGCCCACATTCCAGATTCATTGTCTTTATTGCCAGGATGACAACAACTGTGTTGAGATGACCAACTTCCAAAATTTCCTATTGGCATTCTTCCATAAATAAATGGGGAGAAACCAGACCTTGAAGCTAGATATGCAATCTGTGGAAGAATAATAACTGAAAAATTGAGCACTGGATAGCAAAAATTTTATCTAAACTTAGGTGCTCTCAACACAAGTCCAATTTTACCAGACCAGCACTAGATAATTAAAAAACACTATTGGCAAATTTATGTGAGCCTTTCTCTGTTACATTACCCTCACTCATCTCTAAGTTCTGCTGGAGCTGAATCTGGTCCAGAATCAGCCTAAGAATAGCTGGGATTGACAAGAAGGCTAGTTAAAAAGAAATGAAAGAGGAAAAGAAAAACAGAAAATCTTATTGCTGTATTTATAACCCCTCCTCAGGTTCCATGCCAATGTCAACAGGGCCCCCAGGAAAAGCAGTTGTTTTTCCATCTGGGAAAATGCCTTTCCATAGGGAAGAATATCCCCATACACTCCTCTTGCAGAATTTATGAAAAAAAAAAAAATCTAAAAGAAGAGCCAATAAAACAACCCCCCAAAAGTGGGGGATTGGGGAGGACGGGGGCTGAAAGGAGACCTGCAGTGCTGCCTGATGGATGTTTAGGCACCACATTTCTTCCTGTGCTTTCCTGAGTGCAGCTCCATAATGGGTGTTAACAGGCCAGCTTTAAACAGTAAGGAGAGCATTTGCAGTGTAATGTGCAGAGCTCTGTCCGGACAATTTCCCATTAACACTAATGTGCCCTGCATGGTTACATCTCCATTACGTTTGGCTGTTGGATTCTTTCGAAACAGTTGTTAGTCTGTTAAACATTGATTGCTCTCACATCAGGCAGACAAAACTTTTCATTCTAGTTTAGACAGTTAATCAGAAGATTTTTTTTTGCAAGTTCACATACTAAATGAAATTTTTAAAATTACTCTTTAGAGCTGACGTTGATTAACATCTTCAGAATGCCTCATCTAAAGATCTACTATCCTAGAAGCTTCAGATAAATCTGTGATATACCTACAAATTTTGTTCACAAAGGGCATTGCTCACTTGTTTACAAGCACAGTAGGGACAATGTCACACAACTGTTTTTTCACAATTTTTTCTACCATTAGGATGAAGACAAAATCAATGTGTGCAAATTTGTCTTGGTTCTGGTTTTTTCCTTCTTCTGGACAGGCATGTAAAACACTTACAAGAATAAAGGAATCTCACACTCAAGATGTGGATGCATATAAAGCCAGGCAGAAAAAGGAGGAAAAATGGAAGAACAGGCAAGATTACGACTATAACAAAGTTCTGAGTGACAACAATGCAGGTGTTAAAAAATAAAAGTATGAAAACAAGTTGGTCCCCACCTTTCCTACTGCCCAATATAAGCACAAGCCTGGTTTACAAATCATGAGATGTTAAAGGAAATGTCTATGCATGAAAGGGATCATCTAACTTTATTGTGAAAAGGCACATACCATTGGCCCAGGCTTTCTGCTAATTCCATTAGTTAAGGAAAGCAAAGAAGAGTTATCTGGGTGTTTGCTGGGGGAGTGGAGACAAGTGATAGAAATATGTATTTTACAGAGGAAACTGATAGGAAATGCACTTACAATCTGCAGGTGAGTTTGCATTTATAGATGTACATACTCTGGCTGGCATTTATGAGTGCACATGAACACACGAAGCCCACTACATTTACAACAATTTTCTTGTTCTTTTCAGCGGCTTTCAGAAGTGGAAGCTTGCCATTACACACAAGCCTTTAATCCTTCAAAAACCCAGTTCCTTCTTATGAGACAATAAAGTACTTCCCCTTGTAACAGCAGGTAAGCACTGAAGGCATCCTTAAAAATCTAACCCCAGTGTACTAAAGAAACTGAATAATCTTTAAACTGCACACAATGCCACTTCGTCCCTGCTACCAGAACATTGTAAAATGTCTGATTAGTCCTTATAGTGCTAACACCTCCACAGCACATAAAAGAGGGCTTTTAATTTACAAATTGAAATGGTTGTCCTGATTTTTGCCTTTAATTAGACTGTAAGACCTAGCTCCATTTGGCTGTTAACCAACATATGAGGTATAGGCTTAGTGTACAAGGTAGATTTGTGAGGCTTTTTTAAAAGCAATACTGTAATATTTTGAATAGATTTTTAATACACACTATCTCATGGATTATTTAACTCTCTAATGAGGTAGACAGAAATATTAAAGACAATATTTTAAATGTCAGGTAAATGACTCAGTTTAAGAAAAAAAAAGAGGAGTTTTCTGTTGATTTTCTTGCAATGGTTCCAACAACTGCCCAGATTTTGGAAATGATTTTGTGATGCTTAGATTTTATATTGGTGCAATAACTGTGCGCAGTAGGGTACTGCACCTAGCCATGAAATTCATTTAAAAATGAAATAAGAGACATGATGAAAAATACAGAAAAGTCAGCTGCCCCAAAGGAATTATAAATAATTTTGAAAATAAAAGTGTTTCTGTGGCAACATGAACTTTAACAAGTCAAAATTTGCAATACTGGTAAGCTGTGCCCCCGTGACAGGTAAATGTATGTGTCTGAATAAGGAGACCAGTGGAGCTTATAGTCACAGAGCTGTCAGAGGAAGTCAGAGGAAGTCAGCAATACATGTCTGAGCACTTAATAAAAATCACCATCCAGCTCACAATATGTGACAGAAGCCCTAAAACAAGGGGCAATCTGCATTGTGATGTGTAAGGGACTTAGCATGGCATTTGACATGTGCGCTTGCCTCGGCTGTCATCCAGTTTGAACAGGAAAAAGAAGAGGGCCAGTCCAACAGGTACTTCTATTGTCTCAGCACATCTTGAAGAGGAAACAAGTTGGCTGCTCCCTCCCTGTAATTCTCTTACCAAAGAGAAGCTTCAAGAAAGCTCTATGCATCCCCTTTTAATGAACACAACAAAACACAGGAGCCAGAAATAGGAACAGCATCACCACCAAAAGCTACCTGAGTACAAACTCAGCCACAGAAGTAAAATGACCTACCTGTTTTGTAAAAAGTGGATATGTTTGGGAAACAGAATGTCTGCCCTGCAAGTGGAAAGAAAAATCCCCATAAATTCAAATGGAAAGATTTCAGAGGCAATAAACAACAGGACACTGCACAGTGGGGGATCATGCCCAACTCTACCTCAGCCACAGCCATCTCCCCTTGAGTATTCCTGTCTTGGTCTGGAGGATTTCAAAGGGCAGTTCAGGTTCACAGCAGTGACCAGCCCCGTTCCCATCAACACAGGCAGAGCTGTTCAGCTCCAGCTGCAGTGACACAGCCCAGCCTGGGCTAGGGAGGGGACTGAAAACTGGATGTACCTGGCCCTACATTTCCGGGGACTGCCTGGGTAACCCCTCCTGTGCAACCTTTGTTCCAGACGTCGAGAAAAACTATCAGGCTTTTAATAATTGAAAAACACACTTATCTAGTCTAAAAGGACTAATTAAAAATTTAGAAACTCATCATGATCACCTATTCGTTTCAAGGGAGAATGCCAGAAAAGAGACAGGAGAGAATTAAACATAAATAAATTAAACTAACAACAACAGCCCTATTTGAAGTATGATGACTGCGTTTGCAGCTAACACCAGAATTTTAGTATGACTCATAACCCACAAGGATGAACATAAAACCTTCCTCATCCCATTACCAGACACAGGATACTTTCTAGTACTAATCTATGCTTTGGTTCCATCTGGAGGCACCTTCAGAGTGGTGGGAAGCCTAGATTTAACGTTCATTGCAAAACTAGTGGGCTCAAGAAGAAAAATGAAAATAAACAAAGAGAATGCTTCAAATATGAGAGACTGATAAGAACATCAGTGATTTCTTTGGACATGAGAGGACCCAGCAAGGCCTAAAAGAAGGACAGAAAGGTAAAGTATGGTATAGACAAGATTTCTGGGGAATGGATGCACTGCCTATATAATTATAGATTAGCTTTAAGTGAAAATAAAAGGGTGAGAAACTTGGTTAATAAGCTTTCTTTTTCATTACACACCATGTTACAGAGGTCACCAATATCAAAAGCTAAAATATTAAAATATTAAATATTAAAAATATATTTCCAAATGCATTCACGAGGTATCACCAAATACATTGAGTAATAATTATTGGCAGTTATTAATGACAGCTCACACTTAAGAAATAAACAAGTTGTTCAACTATTGAACACCAGAATAAGAACCATCTAAAGACAAATCATTCTATCACAAAACTAGCGACTTCTACAGATGATTTGACATTTGTATTTGACATCTAAAGAAAAGCTTTAGAATGGGACATTTGTTATTCATAACTGGGAGTAGTGGGTCAGGCTTTGGCAAGCTAAAGACATTCCCAGAAGGCAAAATAAAATACCTATTGGTCTTAAAAAAACAGGTTCTGTCAAAAAGGAATTGAGGTTGGTTAAGCTGCAGAGAAGAAGCCCAGAAGACACAACCATATTCTTCAACACATAAGTTATTGTAAAGGGGATACTGTTGATCTGTGGTGGACAGCATGAGAAAAAATGGGTTTGAATTGCTCCAAGAAATAAAAAAATCCTTGTCTATATAAAAAGTTAGATACTGGAATAAATTTCCAAGGAAGTTGCTATGTCTCATCATAAGTCTTGAAAATTACTTAAGTATTTGCAAGAGATCAGATAGCTGGAGTGATCTCAGGAAAATCTCAAAGCTTCTCTTATTTTCTCTGATTTTATATAGCCTGAATTGAAACAATAAAGATGGTGATTTGTGTTAGAAATGTCAGTATTCAGCTCACATGATTAAACCCCTTACAGCCAGTCTGTTCCTACGCTTCTAACCCACTTAGTAAGTCCTGAGGCAAATAACCAGCACCCTCTCTACTTCAATTTACAATGTGATTGTCTCTGAGTAATGGAAATACTTATTCCAAATGGTTTTCACACCAGCCAGACTCTTCTTTTCAGAGAGAGGAAGGAACATGGGTACCTAGCTTTCTTCCCTAAAGCTGCCTTTTTCACAGAGATGTTGTCTTAAATTGGCTACAGCTACCTAGCTTTTACTTTTAAATAAAGGTAGATTGTTAACAGATGTTCTAGAGAAAAATATCTAACAAAAGATGAGCCCCTCCTTCTGCCTGGCTGTCAGCCCAGCAAGGCCAGGCACAGCAAGGATGAAGAGCCTTGGCCAAGGCACTCTGTGTGGGGCAAAATGGACGTGCAGGTGGCCAGAGAACCCAGCCCAGGCACAACTCTATTGAGAACTAAATGTCTGCCAGCCTCTGTAGAAGAATGACTTATGTGAAAATCTCATTCCAACTCACCTGGAACAGAAGTGCCAGCACTGAGCCAACTGAGAATGAGAATCACACTTCATCTTCCTTGTCTCAGCCCTGGCATGCAGAATCCACTAACCCACTTGCCTTCACACTCCTCTTTCTTCTCTCACACTTAAAGGAACAATTTGGGCTCCCAAGCTGTCACAAACCATCAACTGTTTGTTTAGAAAAAGGAGTGAAATGAATTTCATGAGGGCTCTGTAATTATGACTGAATCATTCAAACAGCCACAAGGCCCAGAATACAAGTTTTGTTCAATAAAGATATAGAAGCCGTGAGCTCTGTTTTTCTCTTCCCCATCCTTTCAGATGTGCACGAACCAGTTTGTGTCATCCGTGAAAGGACACAGGCATTGTTTGCTCTCATGCCCTGACAGTATTCCCTGAGAGACTGGCCTTTCACACTCTTCTCTTCCTCCTCAAGAACCAAAGTCTCATTGCTCATAAGAGAGATCAAGAGGGCACAAACACTTGGCTCCCAGGTGCCACAGCTCATCATCATACAGTTCTCTGTGGAGGCTTGAGGTTACTTACCACAGCCAAAAAGAAACAAGGAGACATTTCTCTCAGAGCAGTGACAATCCTCAAACAAGCTCTTTTCTGCACAAGTTTCTATGTTGTCTCACATTTCATTCAGCTTGCCAGCCAGAGCAGAATGTTTTTAGCAGTTCAACTCAATGTAGTGGCAATGTATTAAAGAATTTATTTGATTTTCGTGCTGGTGATATATTCATTTCACTTTTCATTTACATCTGGGCAATGCTGTTAAATCAGCATTGAGGATTTTATTCTTGCTGTCTAAATAAAAAGGCAACAAAAAAATTTCAATCTCTTTTTACGGTCTACACCGCAGTCTAGACTGCATCCAGAATTTTTGAATAAGTTTAAAGGAGGAAGAGGACAAAAGGGCCAGAGCTGTTCTTTCTCACTGTTTGTTTTTCATTTTGGGGGGTAAGTACTGTATTTGCTAGGCCCTTACATTAAAAGTTATTCACGTTTCCCTCCATAACAGCCATGAGCACTTCTCTTGAGCTAGTTTAAGTCAACATGTACATCAGCCATGGCCTGAGTGTAGTCTCCTGCTGGAGCAATCCTGCCTGCAGTCATTTCTGAATTGCTTTGCTGCTGCAAAACTTCTTACACAAGGGTGCTACCAAATATGCTAAAAATCAGAACAGGAAGCACTGGCAGGATTTTTAAGACAGAAAAAAATGAACTGAGAAATGAATATAAGGTCTCCCCCAGTGAAAGCCAATGTTGATTTATTGCTTTTTTGAGGTTTGGGTTGGCGTTTTTTTGGACCAGACAATTTATATTATTAAGTAATCTCCTAATTTATGAAGGAGTCCTTTAAGCTCCCTGGAAATTCCCGGCTTCATGATTTATTTGATAATTACAGAGGGGTGATTTCAATATCCTTATGTTTCTCATTGTTTTACATGGGGCCATCCATTACAGCAGAAGAAATTACAAAAATCCTAAAATATATTATCATTTTCATATCTAGTAATCCTGATGAGTTTTCTATGAGCAGGATGAATAAGGAAACCGGATTACAGGAAAGAAATAAAAATATGGAGAAAAAGGACAAAGGAAGTTGAGGCTATTTTATGTATGGTTATAAAAATGAGGGTAGAAGTGCTATTTTTATGTATGGAGGTTAGAGCTCTCCTCTGAACTCATTAGTGATTCATTGCATATCACAGGATTAAAAACAAGGAATGGGTAGATCAGCAAGCCTGAGCAGATAGCCAGATTTCTGACTCCACCAGCCAACATTTGCAGAAGTCCCCCCTTTTGGAAAAGTCTCTGCTCTTCCCTCAGGAAAAAAAAAATCCACAGCTGCTTTCCTCCTAAGAGGTGACTTCCAGGTGTGAATGAGAGCCCTCCCCTGACTGCAGATACAGCCTCTGGGAGAGGTGCTGGAACCTGGCCTTGGCTCCTGGGCACAGGGAATCCCCTCCCACCAACACAGCTGATGACAGTGGGGCAGAATCGGAACTGAGTGCTCATTGTTGAAAGTACTTTACTTCAAAAAATACTCAGAAGGGCCTTTGTTCATAATTTAAATGCCTCAAATTAGAGGTCTACACCTCACTAATGTTCCCACTAGCATGGCGAGGGCATTTGTCAAAGGCTTCAATGGGAGCCAAAATTATCCCTTAATGATTTTGCCATTACAAGACTTACCTATTTTGCTATTGCAAATCATAACTCACAGTCAAATCAACAAAATGTTACAGCATCGAGGCACATGAACTCAGGAAGACTTGGAAATCACCACTTTTGTCTGCCGGAAATGAAATGCCCTTCTCCAGTTTCAGTTGCTGCTGCTGCAAGCCAGATTGTGCTGCAGGACGTGCTGTTAAACCAATCACACTGTAAAATACGTTAACACCACTCACCCCCAAAACTGAGGTGGGTATCAGTTTTGGAGTGACAGTGACACAGAGCAATCCAAGCAGGACCATTCAATATCCAGCTTATACTCTACCCTCATCCCATCACCTCCTCCCTCAGAGTTACAGCCTGAAGGGTGCTCAACACCCCACCGTGTTCTGCCTCACACCACACCCCTAACAAGGGCACCAGTGATGTACAGCCCACCCTGAATAGGATCTGTCACAGGCAGGTCAAGCTTTCTCAAAGGCGTAAACCTGCTAGTTTCATATTTATATTTAATTTCTACTTACTGTTTATTTTGTAACACTGCTGTCACATGCTTTTATGCCAATTGCAAAACTCAAAGCAAGTGTCTTTTGTTGTTCCTGTAAAAATAGTGAGGTTGGTGTTGAGAGATTTCTTTTTCAGAAAAGGGAATTGTCCCTCAGAAAAGCTTCAGTCGAGTCCAGAACAAGAAGTGGAAGCTTGTATTCAAGATTTCAGCTCCCCAGGGTTTGGGTAAGATCCCACCTGCATTCCGGAAAAGAGATACATGAAATTTTAACAGATCTCATGGGGTCTCTCCACCTCACTGAAAAAACAAGATGCTCAGAGCTTATTACCGTATGGAGTTTTCCAGGTACAGTTAAATGCTTCATCATGTACCCGTTCTGTTAACTAATTAGTCAGTGTTATACAAAACCTTTATTATATATTGCTGGATACTTGTTATTAGATCTGATTGCAATACAGCAAAAAAAGACAGCTTCTATTTGTTAAAGTTAAATAAAAAGTTGATATACTCAAAAGTTGTGCCTACATGTCTGAAAACCCAGTAAAATACGTATAAATTAAAAAAAAAAAAAAGCCAAAAGGAAACCAATATTAACAAATGGAAACTTTAATTAAGATCAGGATGAAGATGGATTCTCTATATTTTTCAGGATCAAGTGACCTGGAAAAAGACAAAGAAAACTTTGAGTGGATAAAAAGTGTTTACTTGGAGAACAAATGAGAAAAAAAAATTTAATAACAAATGTAAGTAATTAAAAATGGAAAAAGAACCTCAAAATAGATTTTAAAAGAGAAATTTTGGAAATTATTGACTAAGTCATATTTGACACTTTATACACAGACACAATTTTCCCCTTATTAGTGCATGTCCCTTCCTCTTCTACTGTCACCCATCTGCTGCTGTATCTCAGACATGGTCATTGCCTCTTCCACTTCTGGTGAGCAGTGTTTGCATGGCAGTGGCCTGGGTTTGACATTAAATACCTGCAAAAGACAGGAGATATTCCTGGTTCAGAGAGGCAGCAGTCTAAATCCTTTACCCAGCAGACGGTCTCTTTTCAGAAAAAGGACAGGTCAGTGAGTAAGGGTACTCACAGCCAAAGCTACAGGACCTCATTTGCAGAGGCATTACAGACCTTCCCCTGCCTGTTGTGAATAACTCTGTCAAGCATGGACTTCATGCATGTCAGAAAACCACTTCCTCCTTCAGCTAACCTTGTCTTTGGGCTAGCATCACGTTTCTACAGGAAAAGTTTTCATCCTCATGCCATTCTGGTATTACTTGGAGTGGTTCCCACACCAACTCTAGAATCTCTGAATTTTGCCTGAGATTCTGAAAATTCTGGACTCCAAACTGTAGCTCTGAAAGTGAGAGAATCAGCTCCTATTTCTTTCTCACAGCTACAGAGCAGTGTTACCCACTTCAGTTTTCCCTAATTCTGGCAGAGCAAGGCACCATGAGTCACTCACTACACTCTCTTGCCAACTACTGCTTCGAAGCACAAATCTCCATAAGGGGAAATTAAATATTTCTATCAACTCACCCTTCAAGAGCCAGGAGGACTGTGCCACTGAGTGTGCTTCTTGACATGACACACTGAAAAAATCCCCATAATAATCACTGCAGAGCAATCAGAGAATTTAATGGTATTCTGGACCTGTCACTAGTTCTGTTTCTGAGACAGCCGAGTACATTTGTGACATCTGGGGCCTGTTTCTGCTGCCACTGAAGTCAAAGGCAAACTCTCCACTGGCTTGCACAGGCACAGAGCTGCTATTATGTTATAGAACAGAGCTGGGGTAGCAGAGGTAGGATCTTCCTTGGGAGGACAGCTGCATACAGCTGAGCTACTGCTCTTCTCCAGCAATTCTGCAAGATAACTCCTAGGGTTTCATAAAATACAGAGAGACGAGCAGTAAGAGGATCAAGAGCCACTCTTCTTGTGAGAGGGACCAAATCAAATTTTCCTGATTAATTTACTTTCTCTTGTTCCCCTAAATAAATAAATAAACAACACAACAGCAGAACAAGACAGGCTTAGTCTAGTGTTTAACTAATTAACACTACTAATTAGTGTTTAATGGGAATGATAATTATAATCATACCCCTCTGAGTCTATTGAGGCTCCCACATCAGATGGGTTGCAATATTCTCCCTCCCTCTGTAACTTTAAATCAATAGCACTTCAAACCTGACAGGGTCATTTCATGAGAAGTGATTAGAGAGTCACCTTTATTTTCTGTGTTAAACTAAGAAATTCAAAAGCTTCTTTGAGTAGTAGGAGAAGAAAGGATAAAGCATCACTTTGAGATGAATGAATGAAATCAGTAATTGAAGCTCATTTTGGTCCCCATAGCCATCATTCCTTAGGTTTTCATTTGAGTCAATCCCAAAGCCAAAATTCACAGTCTCTGTGCCACTTGCCCATTATGCACAACAGAATAACTTAGGTTAGGAAGGACCTTTGGAGTCCAACCCACCATTCCAAGCACTGCTACCCAGGCCAGTTTATGTAGGGCTTTCTTGAGCCAGGCCTTGAATATCTCCACCCTCTGGCTACATGTTCCAGAGTGTGATCACCTTCACGGCAAAACCACTTTTTCCTTACATCAAACAGAAACCTCATAGCAACTTGTGTTGCTCAGTCAGGGAGAGGCATCAGACATCCCCTGGAGCTCAAGATCTGGATGGCATCACCCTCTCAGTGAAGTCCCATCTGGGCCGAGTCCTCTAATGTGCTAAGTCCCTTCAGCTCGTGCTGGATCATGGCTCTTGGCACACTGACACTACCACTGGACAGCTCTGAGCAGAATTTCTGGGCCATTCTACAGCCCCCCTGCCAGGTGCTGCTGTAAGCAGCACCTCTGTGCTGGCTGCAGGCTGGAGCTGGGCTCCTCCACAGCCTTTGGAGCAGAGCAGGACTTCCCCTGCACAGCTGTCAGCTGGAGGCCAGGGCTGCAGCAGCTCTCAACCAAGACACAGCCAGCAGAAGCTCTCTGTTAGAGCTGACAGAAGCAAAAGCCTCTGGAAGTTAAACCTCACCATCAGCAGTGAGCCAGGCATTCCCAGCCAATGCAGTCCTCAGATGTTCCCTGAAGCTCTCTCCAAGAGAAGGTTGGAAAGAGCTGCCTTTCCTGCTACCCCCCTGTGCTAGCTCTTTCAAGCCCCAAACCCTCACGGACAGATGATGTGCTTGTTCTTGAAAGAAAGGTCAATGCAGTCTCTGGGAAGGATCACAGAAAATACAAAAATGACAAGTAGATGGAATAAAACTCTTCGAAGTTTACTGGCAAAACATAATCAGAGGGGGCCAATACAGAGTCTGAGAAGTTTCTGAATTGTGCTGGTTAATACCCAGGCTCAGCATCCAGCTAAGACAATCACAGAGGACACAGGATATTAGGCAGAAAAGAAACTCTGCTGAGGAATGGCAGGAGAACACTGCAGCAATTCACTCTGTTTTACACAAGGCCACATCTGACCATTGCATGAGAAGAGGGAAGAAATGCAGGACAGATATGGAGCAGCTAAACAGTGGAATAAGCATGGCATGGTGCTATGATACATACTCAGATATAGGTCAGGGCTTTACACACATAACAAACATATCCAGCAAATACTCTTAGGGGCATTATAATAATGAAAACAGCATGCATGAACATAAAAATCCAAGTGTACAGAATTTGGAGCATCCAGAGGTCAGCATCAAGAGTTATTGGGACTGTTACGTTTCCAATGCCAAAACCAGAAGCTCGCTACAGCTGAGCCTCAGAGTGGCTTTTGTTGTTTTCATTAGCACCAAACATTCAGAGGAACCTCACAAGGGAGAGATAATTACCTGGGGAATGCAAGCTTTTGATCTACCTTAGCCAGCCATTCTACCTTATTGTGAATTTTGTGCTTTCCTCTTTAGAATAACCAGTAATACTAAGAAGAAAACTTCCTGAAGTTCAAACCTTTCATTTATTAAGAAAGATTGTCCGTTCAAACAAACTCATGAGGGGCAGGAACTTGTTCCTGTTCCCTGATCACCGCCCTCTCTCCGTGCCTCCAGCTGGGAATATATCTTTCCCTATATGTTATGCCAAGACCAGGAGGAAATCAAATATACATTTCTACTGGTGACTAAAGCTCTGATCCTACCATTAGTTAAACACAAGCTTAATTTTATGCATGTGAGTCATCCCATCAACATCCCCATATGCCAGAGACTTTGTGGGCTTGATGCCCAAAAATGAAACCAAAATGAATGAATTCCATTTCTGCGTTGCAGAACCAGGCTTGGAAGCCCTGAGAACTGAGATACTGGAACATAAATCCACAGTATAACATGGGCCAAGGAAGTAAACACTTAAAAAAAAAAAAAAAGAAAAAAAAGAAAAAAAAAGAGATTAGCTAATTCCTTACTCTGAAAAAAAAAACCTCACCAGAGCTGATGTTATTAATTAAGAAGTTTCATTCTTGTTACCCAACAGTCAGTGCTTCTCCAACAAAAACATGGCAAAATGCCTCATTTTAAAGAGCACATGCCAGACTTTGGATTTAGCTCTGCCTGCTTTTGGCCACCACAGCACCATAAATTTGCTACATCTTTCATTCTGCCCCCACATGTTAGGATTGTGTCAAAACTCAACAACTCCTTTCTTTTCCACACAGGCAAAACAAAAAAACTTCAGCAATTCATAGTACCAACAAAACCCCCTAGGACATACTTACATTTGAAAAACTGTTTGAAACGTTAACTAAATAATTAGAACTAAATATAAGTAATTGATAAACTAGTGAATTATTAATATGAGTACTGTGTATGCTGTTTAAAATGGCTGCAGCACTTCAGTAATGAAATGGCTCATTACAGCAGAGGCAACTGTTTGCTGTGTTGCAGGACCATGTGGCAGATTAAAGGCTGTAGTGTAAAAGAAGAGAATAGAACAATATTTAACAGCTCAGAGTGAAACCTCAGCTCTTACATTGCTGGCCATGTGTAAAAGCAACGGGCCCAGAATCTCTCTGCATTGGCATTTCTGTCACCTCCTACAAGACAAATTGGCAGACTGCTACTCAAAAACAAACATGACATTACTTCAAAGTTCACTTTGAATCTTACACTATTAACAGAATCAATCTTCTTCAGTCCTTTCACAATGTATTTTATAAACTCATCTTTCCCTGTTTACTAAACCCATTTTTTAATATGTATTAAAGCATATTTCCTGTAAGCCACATACATGCTTAACATTTAATATCAGGTGTTGCACAAAGAGTCATTGTCAGAAGCGAGCAAGTAATTTCTTCACAAATATCAACACTTTGCATTTCCAAACTAGCCAAGGCTTCCCTCCTTCTCCAGAGTTTGTAAATACACTGCTCACAGGCTATGACAACAGGGGATTACTCTCATTTGAACTTGCAGAGCAAAACCTGATAATTCTGTTTCTTCTATTAAGCAGATTAGTTGAAATAAAGGAGATAGATATATATATATATACACACATATATTACTTGATTCCACAGGGGGAATTTTGAATACCAAAATATGGATTTAAAATTTAGAGCGTGCAAATATTTACCCCTCTCTCCTCTCACAATGTTCCAGACAGCAAACTTATCCCTGACAATATTCATCTCCTGTAAACACTGGCAAAGCAATTTCAGAATTGTTATTTCATTGCATATTCACTAGCTGTTGCTGGAGGTATTTTGTTCAGCTCTAATTAGCACAGTTAATAAGATCAATATTTTCATTACTGAGTGCTGCACTAAGGCAAAACATGCTTAAAAACTTTCATTTACAAAATCCCAAGAAATATATTTATTGGGAAATCCTACTCATCTATTTCAAAAGCAAAAAACCCTCAAAAATGGAGGGAAAACAGTTATGGTGTTCGTCATTTTGCTGAGGACAGAAATTAAAATTGAAACATCCATAGTAGTTAGGGGTGCTTTTGGAGGCAAAAGGACTCTTTGTTCTAATTGGATTTTTGCTGCTATTTCCTTGTGTCCAATGGCTTTTCTGGGAGAAATCAGCGCTGCAGTTTGACTCACTTGCACAGACCTTGGTGTTGGCACCACCACTGTCCTCGTACTCTTGGCTGACTTCAGAACAAACCCAACAACAAAAACCCAGAAAAAAAAAGGCAGAGGCATTATAATCTAGCAGCAGTGTTCAAAATTTGGCTTCAACTCTAGCAAATAGAGATTGAAGGACATGACCACAATACAGCTGCAGCAGCCAAGACGAGCGGTAGCTCTGAGGAGAGAGCACAGCCCTCAGCAGCCCTGCCCTAAAAATGGAAGCACTGTTGGGGTTCTTCCACCTGCAGGGAACATCCTTTTCTGCCACAGAACACACAACGGTCTCAGCCTTCCCTGCACCTTGTGGCAGCTACCACAGCACCGAGAGCAAGGGAATACAAATGTCAGATATCCTGTTTCTCAGACCTCTGGGCTTTGTTTTTTAGCACTCTTCATGTCTAACAGTAATGGGTCAGAACAGGATCCTGATTCTGTAACTATTTTTTTTTTCCCCTCAAATTTCTTTCCTCTTTTTTGAAAGAGAAAAACTTAAATTTGTGCTTGGAAAGCATTCTTCCATCCTTTCACTGAACTTATTAAATGAATTGACAATTCACTGTGACTCTACCTCTGCGGAGATGTCACTCAGGAAATTGTGAGTGTAAACTACCCTAAAATAATTCCATGCTCATGTTGAGTAATTATCTTAAAAACTGTTCCTGCAGAAAAATATGATCACATATCAAATGGGTACTGTATAATTAAGCAGCAAGACACACCAGGGTGTAGAATATAGGTTTAGGTGCTTTATTAAGCACCAGGATGAAGGCAGGGATTGTCAAAGCAGAAAGACCTGCATTATATGGCACTGCTTGTAACATAAAGCTGTTCCCTGGGGTAACACATCCTGCACCTGTTGAGGTTTTGCCACCCACTGTGTCCACTCAAATTGCTTTTCTCCATTTCCATGCCCATCTTCTCTACTCAACTGATTCTACTTCCACCCCAACTAACCTGCTAAACTTGTAATTTACAGCATTGGAGCTCTTAAGAGATTTACAAGGCAAAACCACAGAAGACAAGAAAAAATTGGTGTAGTACTTCTAGGAAAGGCAAGTGAAAATGCTGATGAAACACACTAGGCAGCTCCACATGCATATTCAGTTTGCTGTTAGCAGTATGAGCTCTCATAAAAAACCTGTTCTTTTAAGATGACAATTACAGCAGCAAGGCCAGCTTGATCTAGTGTCAAAATATGAAACACTTAATTTAAGAAATGGAGAAAAGCTATTAAACAGGGGGAACATAAAGAGAAGCCATTTGGGAACTTATCTGATTCCTAAGCTACACATACTCATTTTCTAACAGACACAAATGCAAGCAGCAGCTTTAGAATTATAGGAGGAAGTACATGTGCTGCTTACACACTCAAATGAGAAAATATTTGAATTAGACTGCTGTTTCTGCATGAGCAAAGAGCTGGGAGAACAGAGTGCCAGAAAATCTAAAACCAAACATCCAAATAAAGAGGGTTTCCAGTGGACATTAGATCAAACCAATGTCACCCCGTTCATATCTTGATTCTTCACTCTCACTTAATTGAAAAATCAGTTACATTCTTATCTGCAAGGAGAGGGGTTAAAAAATAATAAATATTTGATTCCTTGCCTGGACATATCACTCTGGCAAGATGCATTGTTTCTCAGTATGACAGCAGAGATGAACAGCATTTCCAGAGATAGCCTTTTCACTTTTTCCTTTCATGAAACAAGGCTGGATTTTGGTAAAGGACAAAGACATTCATCATTAAAACCAATCCCTTGAAAACGTGCCAGGGGTCCTGGTCCTGGGAATCCACCACTTACTGATGCTAGCCAGGGAATTCTCATACTCTGCACGTCTGTGGCCCGTTCAAATTAAGACAAAGGAGAACACTGGGTCATCCTTTCGAGGAATCTCAATCCAAAGACTCCTCAGAATAACTCAAGTTTCTACGGCTACATTTCCCATTTTCATTATGTCACACAACAGATTTAGAGACTGTGGTACTCCATTGTCTGCTCTCTTTACTGTCTCTGTCACTGGAATGAGACACGCAAAGCGTAATGCCGAGTGCAGGCTGTGAAAGACAGTAATACAGTCAACTCCTTCATATTTTATAAGTCAATTTGCCAGGCACTTCAGCATGTTCTTACAGGCTGCTCTAGCTGGGAAAGAGGGCAAAAGTTGTTGGCCATTCTAATCAGAGGGCAAACAGACCTTCCCCAGCCCCAATTCCTTAGTGGGAACACCCTTGTGTCACGGGCTGTGCAAATCACAGAGCAACAAAAGGCCCATGATGGTCATCCTTTAACACTGTATTTGTGAGACCTCTTGAAAACACAATGTTTATGGATGTGCATGTTTATATACATATGCATGCTACATATAAATACATGTTTCCATACCAGAAAGCCACAAATTCCTTGATATCCTCAGGTGAGGACAAACCATATACAGTGTTAATAGAGGAGACTCCTCTGCTAATGGGCAGAGAGGGAAAGTGAGGGCAAAATAAGGCTTTCCTGTGTGGGTCTGAAGTAGACAATTGCTGCTGTGGAGTAGTCTGGAACTATAATTGTAGCTGTGGCTAAAAGGGGAATAGCATCAATCTCTTCTCACAGCCTTGCCTCTCAGGGTCTTATTAAGCGTGTTTTGCAAAGATGGAATTTATCTGATATACATAAAACCCATTGCAACTCTACTCCAAATCTTTGGCTACAGAAACCAAAACCAGAATTATATTCTTATGCTCTTAGAGATACTAAGGAAAACCCCCAAAAAATCAAAACCAGAAACCCAAAACGTTCAGAAACAACTGTCGGGAATTTTGTCTTTATTTGTTTGTTTGATGGTGGTCTGTGCCTAATAGACAATGCATCCTCCTAAGCCATTCAATTAAATCAGACCAAACAGAGAACCCAAATCCATCCATCTCTCTCCCCACTCCCATTCACAGGAAAACTTTGATCTGTCATGCTGGCAATAAAACCAAACAACACCCGACCAAAACATTCCTATCACTCGTCTGCATTACTTAGACTCTGCTAGTTAAACTCCACTCAAGTAATCAGTTACCATTTATTGGTTCAGTTATCTCCTGCTCTCTGCAATCAAATAAGAAACTAAAATAATGCATCTCACGAGCACCAATGCAAACACAGTCAGGCAGGGGCTGTGCTATTTGAAGGTCAAGTAAAACAGCATTTGAAGTCAAGTGGCAGTCAAATCCCTGCCTTATTGTGTTGCCATTACAGAGGTTTGTGCTCACCATTACACTGAAATACAAGCAGACTTCCTCTGGAATTTCTGCTCATTTACATCAGAGTAAATCAGCAAACGTTTTGGATCATAGGAATTAAGTTCATTGGTGGCTGAGCTTAGTCACATCACAGAGGGATACCTGTGCAGTGTTTAATCAGAGAGAGCTTAGCTCTTTCTTTATGTATAAATTCTAGATCTTCTATTATACAATTTTCTGTTCTGCCAGTGAATCATGGCTTAAAGTTTGCTTAATTCTACCACAGCATGTATCTCATGTAATGGTCTCCCCTGCAGGCAAAATTTCTACCCAAAGCACTAGGCTATTTCAGGAAGAAACCACTCTTATTTGTCTGAATTGGTTGGTATGGTATTCAAATAGCCACATTCACCTAATGATTTCTCTAAATGCTTGTTTCCAAACGCTTTAAATTATTTTTGGTTCCGTCAAAGTTAGAAAAAGTTTAGGTGAGTACACAACACATAAGATTTAGAACACACTCATAGCAGATACTCAAATTGGGAGCATGTAAAGCAACAGGCATAATAAAGTCTGGACCACCAATTTCTATGCCTAGGCCTATGAGTAATACTTCAGTTAGGCACAGAGACATCTAAGAGAGAGAGAGAGAAAAAAAAAAAGAAAGAAACAACCAAAGGGCAGAGGGACTATGTAAAGCCTCAGATGGTTTTGACATTTAAGTGTATCAGTTTTCAGATAAGCCATGGACTTTGGATGACATGTGATAGAAGGAGAGAACGCGGCAATGGAAGAGAAGAATTAGCAGAGCATTAAGCAGCTCTGTTCCAGTCTGATGGAACTGTGTTTTTAAAGGCCACCTGGCATATCAGGCATATCCCTTTTCAGGCTCTACGTGTTTCAGGGCTGCAGACCTCAGACAGATCTCTGCAGTATTTAGCCACTTGGGGATGAAAGATTGAAGTGTCTCAAATCTCTCTCTTCTCCTCCACCATGACCCATGGAGCAGACCCCAGCTGAAGGTTAGATTTTGTAAAAGGCCTGCTCACTGCTGGCTAAAATCCTTCACTACATTTTACCCTAAATGATGTTTAAAACTCTCTGAGTTAGTCTCAGGCTCTGAGGCCATCAGGGCATGCTGAAAGCACGCTACAGAAGCCCATGGATGCAGTTCACTGGTCACTGGATGGCACACCAGGTGAGGAGCAGTGGGTCCCAAACCCTCCCTGAGGGACGACACCGGGCCTGTGCTGTGCAGTGGGACCCCTGGAGCAGCAGTGTCCTGGGCAGTCCGGTCCCTGTGTCCCCCGTGGTATGGGGGAGCACCACAGGGTGTGTCTGAGGCCTTCCTGCAATCAGGGTATTTAACAAGGTGACAGTCTGGGCACAAACGTTAATTACCTGGCCTCACATCCCCTGGCCACCAAGTGAAGAAGCTCCAGTGCCCTTGGCACGCCCAGCCCTGCCTGATGCCACCCGGAGAGCTACAAGCTGCACCTCAACAGGAGCCAGGCCCCACTCCCAAAGCAGGTCCCTGCACTCTGACCTTTCTGCTCGCACTGGGAAACTTCAAATCTGCTCTTTTATGGGGAAAGCAAGCTCCTACCCACCTTTTCTCTTACATCACAGGCCTTTGGGCAAGCCGGTGTAGGGCAAGGTGTCCCTGCCCACGGCAGGGGAGTGCACTGGAGCATCTCTGGAGGTCCCTTCCAGCCCAGGCCAGGGTGTGTCCCCTCAGCAGCCTTCAATCAGCTGTGCAAAATTAGACATGAGAAGAATTTATCGAGTTTGCTAATGACACTGACCCGGTTTTCCTTCTGACCTTTTCTTTATTTTCCAGTGACTGCCTTCCTTCATAGCTCTTAATGACATTTAGAACCAGATTTTTAATTAATGTGCCTAAGAAGTTGATAGTCAATTAGCATTTTAACAAATACTTCATAGGCTAGGCATATCAGCTCTACTGATAAGGTAAGCATATAAATCCTTTTGAAAATCAGTCAGACATCTATGTGCAGATTAGAGCACTTAATGACCTTAAAAAATAATCTAATCTTCGAGTTCTAGATATTCTAAAAAGCTTTTGTTTTCCATGATGTATGTCATGTATATATACAGATGGAATATTTTTGTCTCTTTCAAACAAGAATAGAAAACATCGAAAAAAAAATACAAACCCCAATCCTTTGAGCCTCATAAACTTTCAAGGGAAATTAAACTGTCCTGTAATCCTGCTGGTAGAAAATGAATGTGAGTTGCAAGCAGTATTCCAAAGCACAGTAGCAAAAGTAATTGGCTTCCCCTTCCATCCCAAAGTCCTTGACCTTTTGCTCCTCGTTAGGGACATAAAACATGGGGAAAACAGTTACATTTGTCATATTTCTTGTAAAATTATATAAGTAGAAATTGAAACAGTTTGGAGTCAATAAAGTGAATTTGAAAAGCTGCCTGTAGGAAATTGCAAAGAATAGAATTCTTCAAATCCCCTTGAAGTGATTCTAGCAGGAGTTATGCCACGTGCACTTGTACGATGCACTTCAAAGTATTAAAACTTTAACAGAGTGAAATTATAAACAAAGCTGTAAAATTTAAAGATGCTAAGACATCTGCTACTGTTCTGGTATTTAAACCACAGATCCTGCTGAAATAAAAGCAATCATACAAATACCTGAATTTAGAGACTTTTTGATCCCTACTTTTCTCCATATAATTAATTACTGGCATTAAAGGGTCTCATTGAGAGAACAGCAGAATTGAAACATGCAACCCACACGTTGTTGCTCCTTCTGACTTTTGTGGTATATTTAATTGAAACCCCAGACCCCACGAAGCAGAATATCACCCCAGGTAGGTTCTACTACTATTGGCAACAGTTTGTAACTTGCTGCCAAGACAAAAGAATTGAAGCCCTGGGATTTAAGAAGTAAATAACGTTAGGCAACATCTGACAGCATATTTCAGGCACAAACATTAATGTGTACATTAATAGAGGCACTAATGTTGCCTAAGACAGAAGCCTAAGAAAGCAATATTGATAATAATTTTATTAAAGAGGGAACATTAAAATAACTGATGTATCAGCACAGAAATGTTGCGTTTCCAAAATTGCAGTAGAACATCCCTTGATGAGAAGTTTCATGCTGTGAGTCGACATTGAAAGAAACAGTAGTTGAGGTAAAGGAGGAGGAGAGAGAGCTCCAGTCAAGGGTGTAAGATTAATTGCCACTTCAACGTATCACTCCTAAGTAATTTGCAATAGTCAGTCAGCTTCTCTGTCTTCAGAAGTTAAAGCAATGAGGCAAGCAAAAAGAACTGAACCTGCAGGTTCTTTTGCATGTCTACTAGTTCTATGTATAAAGTTGTTCTATACTGTACACACACATATATACAGTGTACATCCATGTGTATAAATAATATATGTCGTTTTCTAGAAATACCAGCTGTACAAATATTACTTTAATGGCAATGAAGGATGACACAGAGATACCCAGCAGGGTACGTGGGACACAAATAACCCACCCTGCCAGGTATCTGTTTGTTAATGAAATATCACCAGCAGCGCCACCTCATGCAAAGCATCAGATTTAGGAACCCCACAGAAAAGAGCTAAGCCCAGTTTTGACCTGTATATGATGTATAGCATCAGGGTAATCAAACTTATTTTTCTTTCATTCTCTTTATATATTTTCTACAGTTGCTCTGTGATTTCAGTGTAGAAAATATCTGTATTCTTATGTTACATTTCTTTGTAACATGTACTATTTCTCTTCCTTGCCCACTGACACAAGTAAAAGAACTCATATAATCAATTAGCAGCACAAATTTTCTTTTTAAAAATCCAACATATTTGAAATTTCACAGGTAAATTGCAGTAATATTCCATTTATTGTAATGCATAATTAGCAGACACATCTGCTAAAGAGAAATTATATAATTCCATTGTAACTTGTCCACATATAAAGCAATCTATTTATTTACTAAAACAAAAAAAAAAGTTTAATCCTTACAGCCAAAATCTGGCTTGTGAAGACTTGCCTCCATTTCTTAGGGGAGCAAATAGAAACCAACAGAAAGGGCTGCTGAAGGGCTTTACAAAAATGTTTGTTGAACCAAATTTGATATCCAGATACATAACTAGTTTCATAAATCTGCAAGTTTCAATGTACAGAAATCTTGCCAGAATGCCTCTTGACATTTTGGAATTTATTTGTTGATTTATTCCATTACCAATCTGCTTATTAAACAATTTCTTTATTTAATTGTTATGAAACAGCCAGTTTGCACATCAAAGGTTAATTGAGAGTTTCACCACTTTTTTCAATGAAATAGATTGACAAAGCTGTCTTGTGCAGCCATTTCCAAATCTCAGTTTACAAATCTCTCTTTCCAAGGCAGAAGTGCCCACAGGAGCTGCTGTGGTGTGGCTGGGGCTCCTGGAGGCTGTGCTTACAGACCTCCAGCCTGGCCACATTCTTCTTGTCTGGCCTTGTAATTTTTTTGCCAGGTACTCTGTACATTCAGTTGTTTCATTTCAATTGCCCTGAGGGTTTCTTCCTCACTAACTGATGATGGGGAGCTTGATGCATCATTACTTTAACATAGAACAATGTGATAAAGCTGTAGGTTTCTCCAGTAAAAAAATTACTGGTTGTGCTCTTAATAAATTAGTTCCGTAAATATTCAGCTGTACATCAGCAAGGCCTTTGTATTAGAATGGTATTTAGGAGAAATCTTTTACTGGGCTCAACTAATTTCTGTAAAACAAAGGGTAATTTCAAACAGTTTACCTGCACACACAAAGAAAATATGGAGAGAGGGTGAAGAGATGAACTTGCTTCACACAAAAAACACAGAACACTGCATATTCATAAATGTCAAGAACAGGTTTGTTTTCTTTTAAGAGCCTAATTAAAATGAAACAACATAGGAGACCTTTGGGGGCTACAGTGATTACAGCTTACCAAACCTAGGGTTGTTTATAGATGCAGAGGTTGTGCTTTGCTGTTCATTCCACAAGACCCTCATCTGAAGCCTCAGAAGGGCTTAGGAATCATTTCCCAGTCACCTAAGCAGAGCTGAGAGCTCAGAGAAAAGCTGCCAGGCTGTAGACAAATCTCATTCTGTCTACATTCCTATTGACTCAGTTCCCAAACGCGCATTTCTCTGTATTTTGCCTATTCTTTGTTTACAGTTTTTAATTACCACATTCAGGTTTTCCTCTGCAAGCAATCTCAGGGGGGAGAGACCATCTTAAAATACATTTTACTGCTAGTCCTTTTCCTCTTTGGTGCTGTATGTTGGGATAACCATTTAGGTGTCTCCTGTTAACTTAAGCTATCTACCACATACCTTCATCTTTTTGAATTTGTGCTAGCATCCTCCAGCAGTTTCCTTACTGACTCCTGTGCATCTCTGCCTGTGACCTTGTCTCTAAAGCTCAAAGGTTACGAGCCCCCAAATGCTTTTACAGCCATAACTGATGGGTTTAGAACAGTCCCTGCTATTGCCAAATCCTAGCACTGATCTAGAGCTGAGTATCAGAAGGTCATGGCACTGACACCTTCAACAAACCCTCATTTCTTTATCCCATTGAGTCCAACAAGGTTCTGGATGTACAGTGCATCCAACAATGCAAACAGTGCATTAATTCCTACTTCTTGGCAAAAAGGGTGATGCTTCTCATCTTAAATTACACTGCCCCCCAAAAATGCTTGGTTTATAACATTTTATTTCTTCCAAAAACTTGAGCCCGTTTCTATGCCTGGGAAAGAAAAAATAGTCATTTAAGTAGTGGAAAGGAATGATTATCAAGTGTATTAATAACACGGTGATAATCTACCTGTTCATGCCACGTGTTCAGAGTGGAGCCCTCCTGTGATCTGTGCTTCAGTGGATTGGAAATCCTGGCTGTATGTCTCATCTGCCACAGCTCCTTGGAGAGGTCAGCTGCCTTCTAAACTCCCTGCCCCACAGAGTATCAGGATCTGTGCAAGGGCAAAAACATGGCTTAATATTTCAGCAATTGTACAGAAAAATTACGATGCTATAAGGTCGCACTCATGCATAAAGGGGCTGATCTGGTCCCAGGAAAATCAATAAAGTTTTGTTATTGACTTTGCTTGGAGCAGCATTGATCTCTAAAGGCAACAAATGCATTGAATTAGGTTAGTAAATTACTGTTCCCACGACCAAGTTAAAAGACAAATGAGTAGTTAAGTGAGAGTCTGGTTACAATATCACATCACAGGGCTTCCTGGTTATTTTCTTGTGGAATTCAGACAGCAGAATTTCAAAGAAAATATTCTCCAGTCAGCACACACGGGATTTTTATATACATATATATAAAAATAATTTACAAATAGAAAGACTGTAAATCTGTCTCACACCAAAAGGAACCTAAAAATCAAAGTTAAAGATATTCTGTTAGAAGGCTCAATGAAGATCTGCTGATTTCTTGACTGGGAGTTTCACACAGTTCTGGCTAAACACATTAGAAAATACTTTCTGTCAGGACTGAGTATTTCATTTAAATGTGTTTTCAAAAATTCAGACTATATCTATATAGTCTGACTATAAGGAAGCATTGCAGAAATATTTGGTGGGAGAACACGGTGTCAAAATGAAGAAGCTTTTAATGCAGACTTCGTAAACTTTTCCAAGTGGATACCACACAGGTCTTAAGACTTGCAGGATGCATTTACATGCAGAGATTAGAAATGCTGGCATTTCCTTTCTGCAGGGGTCTCCCATGTCTGCTCCCACTGACCACAGGGCACAGCCAGGCAGTTCTCAGAATGAAACACTCCACAGAAAAAGGTGACCTATAATTCAATAGCTTATGTGCCACAGAAGACAGCCTAGAAATATTTAAACTGTTGAATACAAGGAAAAACATATTTATTTTTATTTGCTGTCTCATTCTAAGGGCAGAAGCACCTTCATTGCTAAAGATACTGACTCTGGATTACTCAAATATACATAAATGTATGAATAGATAATAATACCTAGTAATACAAGGAAATGGAATTATTCCTGTGTTTATGAGATTCCTCTTACAGTGAAATCATTGGCAAGCAAGCACTTGGCCAATAATAGCTCTTCAGTGGATCAATTCTTAATGATGGAAACTAGGCTAACACTTTTAAATTCTGTTTGCATATGACCTTATTTTCTTTCTCCTCTTTCCTTAAACTGGAATATTACCATTTTTTTCTCAAAAAAACCTACTTAACCTTGAGTGCTACAGAGAAGACAAGCCAGGGCAAAGCACTTAAATTCCTAAACAAGCAGCCAGACTCAATGCAAAACTGACCTTTCTGATTCAAGATTTTTTCTTGAAAATTCAACATGACGTACATAAAATCTTTATTGTCAGCAGCCAAGCAGTTCAGAGCTAGTTCTGTAATCCCAGTGTGGGACCTAAAGTGCACACAGGAAGCTGGATTCAATTTTTCACTTAATTCCAGAAGTTACCCATTATCCTTCCTTACTAAGTAAAAGGGTTACTTTTCCTTGGCAAGCTCCTTGGTATGCAGGGCTAAAATTGGGTTTCAGTCACAAAAGACCTGTCAGTAGACATTAAATTATCTAATTACTACTGAGCATGTTATTGAACAAGTCGTATTTAAAGTAGGAATGACACAAATCAAAATCCATTCTTAAAATAGCCCTAAGTGACACACACACATGAATAGAGCTTCAGCATTCTGCCTCTGTCCCACCCACACAGTGTCCAGCGTGAGTCACAACTGAGACTTGTGAAATGATACATTCTCAATACTTTGGGCTTTATAGGAGATGTGGTGAGAAGCAATGCAGGGAAAATAAAGCCATCCAATCTAGACTCTGGTTTTTAAAAGACAACAATTTCAGCTCATGGGGTTTTTATTCATCAATAACAATTGCAGTGAGACCCTACACAGAAAGTAGATCTTTAATATCAATAACACAAAATGCTACCTTGCTAATGAAGACATACGAGTTTATTGATTAGTTGTGCAGGAATGTTTATGTAGGTTTTGCTTCTAATTGCTCATATATGGATGAGCTCTTCAATTTTACTGCATCTGCAAGCAAGGGCTTGTAGAAATGGTAGGAAGGGCTTTCTTACAGCCTGTCTCCCCCCTCCCATCCTTCTTACAGCCTACATTTCCCCCCTGGCTGGGTTCTGCTGTGCCTGGTGTGCACTAAGGACAGGATCACGTTCAGCCTGTGGAAATCCAGCTCACCTTAATCATGTGTGGGTTTAGGAAACACTGCTCAGACTCTGCTGCCACTTTACTGCCAGGGACCTGGGCTGCAGGACCCACAGACACCAGCACAGTCACAGGCACCAGCAAGATGCCAGGAGAATGCAAACCCATCAATCATACAGAGGTCCTCCAAAGCATTCCATCGGGACAGCCCCTTGAAGGATGTGAGCCACAGACATTTGCCTGTCCTTGTTATGGCCAAACTGCCTGCCCCAAAAGCCTGCAGCTTAAGAGTGCTCACAGCAACTTCTCAGGGAGCAAGCTGCACAGTCTTGGGCTCTTGAATAGGGAGGAATGCATAATCCTCAAAGAATATGAATGAAATGAGGTTTAACATACACATAACTTCTAAAACTGCTTTGATTTTTTTCTTTTTGCTCAGTTTCTTATATTGATATGGACCAGATGCAAAGTTCACAGCCTGATCCAGCTCTAAACCTATGAAGTTTGAGAGGTGTGCAGATTCAGCATTTGGTTTTGTCTGACTTCTAGAAGAAAATATCAGGAGAGATTTTCTTTGATTAAGACCAGCTGCTTCTGCTATGACTGTCAATGGCAAATTAAGATTTTGTACCTTTAGAGATGGAAAAACTCAAAAAAAATTACTTTTTATTAAGAGTTCATTCTTAACATTTTTCTTGCTGAGATCTGCAGAGGAGAGGGAGAGGTAACAGCTTTTAATTACTGTATGTATCCTTGCTTGTTGGACACTTGTAATTTTACTGCCTGTGGGCTATCTGGAAACCACCAAGGGAGAATATCCTACATTCCTAACCAAACCCAAGAAAATCTAGGGCTCAGTGCAGAACTGCATTGTACAAAACATGCAGCATTTTTCGGCACATAAAAGTCCTGTCAGGACTCTGGTTCTCTGCCTTTTTCAGAGAGCATCACAAGAGACCAGAGTTCACTGATTACAGGATAAATGACACCTTCTTCTTTCTTACATACAAGGCATGATTCCTGCAGAAAGGATTTGGCAATCTTAAATCCAATCTGATTTTGACATAACATTCTGTTTGGTTATTAGTTTTGGCATGTTTCAAGAAGTTGCCATTAAGCTGAACACACTGAAATTCTCATTAATTTTCTCCCTTTTTACATTCCAAAGATAGGCATCAAATTAGTTTTTTTCAGTTTCTTTGATTGAACCATCTATACTCCATACTGAATGTGAACAATAACTGCTAGCAGCTCTGAGGGTATTTCATCCAAGTCTCCACGTAATCTAGGATCCCTGCACATGTGTGTGAATAAACGGTCTTGTACACTAAAAGGAACTATTTATTTTTATATCCTTCAAAATCCCACCATATATTTAGTTATCTTTTACAAATCTGACCCAGAAACTAAATCAGAGCTGTGAGGACAGTGAGGATTGCTTTCCTCCTTGAAATTTCAGAGATACAAGCCAAGGGTGAAAGCATGATGAATAATATTGTGGACAGCCCCATTTTAATGTTTTAATAGTGAAACTGGTAGACAATCTTCTTGACTAAAGCAAATTTTAGAGAGAAATCAATGCAGAAGTGATGCTGTTTTCTGAAATATTTAAATGAATATAGGCAGAATAACTTTTGCATGTGTTATACAGCCTCAGTGCTAGACTATATTTGACAAGGATGGAGGTTTAGTGGGACTCTTCTGTCCATGTCTACCTTGGTGCCTGCCTAAATAAAATGTCTCTGAGCCTCATTTATAAAGAAGCAGCTGTCAGCCCTAATTTCCACAGCAGTTATTATTCTCCTAACACAAAGTGTTTACACTAATAATTCTCTCCTTTTCATTACATGCCATCAGAATCCATAACTTTCTATTTCAAACATGTCAATAATATATTAACCAATATCTGTGAGTGTTCCCCCAAGAACACAGTGCAAGCCCTGGATTGGTTGGCTACATTTTAGCAGCTGGCTCTGTAGAAGTTACTTTGAATATCCACACAGTTTATTAGAAAATGCTTCCCTGTCTATACTACTCCAGTGTAAACGTGGAGGAGCCGGGACCATTTTCTCTGGACAGTAAATATTTGGTCAAAATCTGTTTTTTGTTTCAGAAGAGAGCAATTAGAAAAACAAACCAAAGCCCTATAAAATAAAGTTTGTTTTGTTTGTGAAGTCACGTGCTATTACAAATACTATTATCTTAAAAAACAAAAAAACAACAAACAAAAAAGTAACCTAAAATCTTCAAAAAATGTTTGAAATACATTTCCCATGGAATTTCTTAGATATAGCTGTGGATCAAACACACAATCTGCTCTCCTTAATAAAAAAGATTTTTCAAGTAAAAAATTGACAGGAACTAGCGAGTTCTTTACAAAAATCCCCAAAAGGCACACAGACATGGAGCAAAAATCTAATTCTTTGACTTGTTCAACATGATGAATAAACACTGTCATTTTCTACGTGGCTCCTTCCTAAGAAGGAAAGCCATCTCCTCTTATTCAGTCCCTCAGAAATCATGATACATAAAACTCCCCAGGGACTGGCTTTCCAAATCTGTCATCTCTTTCCTTAGAAAGTATTTAATACACTTGTAAATGTGTATGTATATATGAAAACATGAAAAGTGTATCTCCTACAGATATAGCCTAGAAGATGCCACCATAATGAGCAGATCAACTCTTAGGTCATTAGTACAGCAGGACTGGATATGTTAGGAAAATATGGCCTGCTGATTGCCATATTGTAACTAAATAAGAAAAAAAAAAAGCAGCAACCCATCATTCGATGCACTGGACATGTTGCACATCTTAGGGCCTTGCAAACGAGTGTAAAACTTGACTTGTAGAGACCTTCACTATGTTTACAATAGACATATTTATCATCAGTTACCTTTCAGATACCAGTCATATTTCAGTTTTACCTTTGCAGTAGAAAATAAATCTAAATGAGAATTAGCAGTGGGAAAAAACCTGAAACTCTGATCTCCTTTCTTTTAAAGATGTCAGAAATTAAATATTTGCACTAATATCAATGGGGCATTAAATCTGTAACTAATTCCATATGTGAGAAAGCTGTAAGGATTAAAAGTGTAGAAGGATGCTGTACAATAAATCAAAAATGTAGCAAATTCTGCCAGGTTGCTGAAGTGAGCCGCTCCAGGTGATCAGGATACAAAAATTAAATCAATTTATGGGAGGAAAAACCATACTTACCCTCTAAGTATTAATTACTTCTAGTACAGTAGCACCTGGATGATTCAATCCCTTTATTCCTGCAACTATACACACAGAAAGAAAATGAAGGTTCTAGAACCAAGCTCCAGACCTTTTGGCTTAGTTTTTAAATACTCAAAAGACTGAGTCAACCCATGGTTTACTGGGCATGGTTTATCTAGGGTTAATTCAGCTAGATCAGGTTGGACCTATTTTCCATAATGAAAGTGAGAAAACTTTATATAGATAATTGCTGCAATAAGATTACAGCTGGTAGTATGGCTTACAACTTTTGTTTATATTTAGCTCTTCAAAATGACTACCATGATGAAATGAAATAACAGAGAAAATGGTCCGATGGTTAATTTATCTCCTGTTAAATCTTTTTTCTATGAGCAGCAGAATTAGGTTTGATACACACTGGCCTCCATGTGACCTCCAATGACAAAATCTTTAAGTGATACATTAAATTTCTTCCATCTAGCTGTTGTTTGCTGATTTATCTTGCTCTGGAGCAGACCTTCAGCAGTGGAGACTCCATGCCAGTAGAGGTCTATTAAAAACAGGAGACAGACTGCTATAGACAGCAGATCAGATATGTTGTTAGCCAGCCATGTGGTAAAAAAATACAGATTTCAAGATCCATAAGAAAGCTCTGGTATCCTGGTACAGAGAGGTCAGCAGAGTAGGCCTCTCCAAAAAAAAGGCCAATGAATTTCTTGAGCTGTCTTCTGGCATGCTGCAGCCCTGTGAATCAAATAACTGAGGAAGGCTCATAAAAGTGAGTAAACAAACATAAAAGGGTGGCCCTGAGTGCTATTGTATTTCAGAGCTGGCTCGCTGCTCTTGTTAAAGGGCTGCCACAGACATACACAACCAATCATAGGAATAATGCTGGAGCCATCTACCTACAGCACAGAAACGTGATCTTTTCTGTTCCAATGTGTCAGAAATTTGTCAGAACTGGAAAAAAGTTTATGGTTGCCTACAAAGGCCATGATCTCATGCTCAGTGCCTTTTTTTGATGCAGGGCTGGGAGGTGAAAAAAGCCCAAACATTTGTTCAGCCCTTGCTGGCTTAATAACTTTAACATACTATTTCTGATGAAGATGAAAAAATCAGACTTGTAAAATCTGATCATAAAAAGGCAAAAAGAAACTTTGACTAACAAAGGAGGAAAGGAAACCATGGGAGGCAGCTTAATGCTTCAACATCGGGTAACAATACAAAAGTCTGAAGTCTTTAACTGATTAATTTGAAAGGCTTTGGCTCCAAGTCTTTATTTTGGCTTTTCATTTTTGTTTGTTTGTTTTTCCCTCCCAAAGGAAATCTGGACTGTAGATGATTACTTTGAAAACAAAGCAGTACAAAACTGTGGCAGAGAGGCTCTTCAAAGAGATAATTTGAGGAGTATAACATGCTTTAAATTAACACTCACTTGCAACAGTGACGGGCCTCAGGGTTTGGTGACACAGCCTCACATTAATTACTTGCTAACGGAATGGGATTGTCTGCAATACAACACAAGGATAAATATTAGGATAAGTAGTTTCAAGAGGTTAGGCTGAAAGAAAGCCCTTTTTTGAAAACATCAAGAAGTCTGGGGAAGTTAAATACAAAGTTGAAACTAATAATACACACGCACACAATATCCTTTTCTAATTAGCGTGAACCTCTGGCTGGGGAACTGCTCACAGAAGAGCACTAGAGATAAGACAGCTGTTCATGTCCACAACTGAACAGCAGAGATTTGTAGTCTATTAAGGAATGAAATACTACATTCAAAGTAGCAACGTAAGTTGATTACTAATTTAGAGTACAGGAAGAGCTGCTAAATTTTCCTAGAACTACAAACTGATTTCAAGTTCATCTCTGTGAGGATTGGACCTGAACTCGTGAACCACTGCTGATCAAACGAGATCTTTACAGACCATGAACTCCCTGTTCAACCTTTTGTGGAAGTTTGATGGTTTAAAAAGCGTTCAGTAAGAGATGCTGTGAGCCAGAACTGTGTTCCTTGGGAGAGGTCTTGTGAGGCACCATCCTGCTGGAGCACTGCCAACCACTCACACATTAGGGGCACACCTACAGAGCACTGGATCCTCCAGAAGTCATTTCCATTCAGCAGAAGCAGCAGCAGGATTTCAAATTCACTCTATGATCCAGATGGAGAAATGAAACTATTTTCCCTTCAGCTACTGTCTCAACCTCTGACAAGCCATGGCTTAATTGTGTTATCACCTTTGGTAATGTGCCTAGTCAAAACTGCCTTACACTACTGTGTGTTTTTAATAAACTCATTACAGTTATACAGGAGGAAAATAGGTTTTCCTGTGATCAGGATCTCTGCTTTACAGCAGAATGGAAATCAGTCAGAATAGGGGTGCCAGAGGCCTGCCCCTAATCTACCTCCTGGAAATTCCTCAGCTAGGGAAAAGCTCTTTCATTATTTAAATTACAGTTGCCTATTAAAATTTACATTTTAAAATGCCACCTTTTATCTTCATTTTCTAGTTGAATGTTTTGGAAGGCAGATAAAAGAATACACTCTCCTGTGGATTAAGAAGTGTAATTGAAGTTTGGGTTGGAGGGACAGGATCTGTGCTGTTATCTGTGGCTTCAAAAACATATAAAAACACAGCTCCAGAAAAACCACAGTAGTTCCACATCGTGTTTCAGCTGTTCTGTTTGCTGAGGTCATCACTCTTGTTCATTTTTGTTTTTTCTTCTGCCTCAGGGTAGACTAGCCCTAACTTGTACAAACCTCTATGCAATTCCAAATCTTGCACTTGTTTCTGTGAGATCAGGGGTGGGGTGAAGTGGTGTTAAGCCAAGTTTGCCAGAGAATGGAAACACAAAATATTTTACACTCTTACCCATCCTAGATTTCAAAAACGAGAGAGGAGAACTGGCAGGCACCAAAGAGTTGAAAATCATCCTCTTCAAGGCAGCAACTCTTTGCTCTGAAAAATACAAGTGGCCACTCCCTGGGGTCACCTGGGAATGCCAAGGAGAATTCTGGAAAAAAACAACCAAATAAATAATTCCCAGCAAAATGGAAGTCTGCCTCCCAGAGGATATTGTCTTCTGCCAAACTAAGAAGGTGTTTAGGAACATGGACAAAAATAAACATTCCCTCGCTGTGGAGGTGGAGTGCTCTGACTTCTATGGATTTTTAGAATTAGTTCAAGGAAAAATTAGTAGTGTTCCAAACACTCCAGGTGACCTGTGCCAAATGGAGCAGCTGGCATTAATAGAGTAAATTAGATGATTATATTAAAGATGAATGGCACAGCTTTACAAAAATAAATATCTAGCACTGTTTAGAAACCAAATGAGCTCCAGTAGGAGCAGGCCTAGCATATACAAATGAACATAGAATTAAAGCGTAGGAATGAAATCACAGTCTCCGTTTACTTTCCCACCATGACCAGGATTCAGACTTTGTGAGTGCATAACAAATCTGATGTGATGTTTTTAGGTTTTGCAAAAAGAAGTCCCCATCACTGTGGCATTTTAAGCACCTACCAACATCTTGTCACCTGGGAAAGATTGTACCGAGATCAGAACAAATGTATAGTTTGATCCTACTGGAAGCCAGAATTCCTTCTATAAAAAGACCTCGACGTTTCCTCTGTGGTAAAATGAAAGCAAAATGTTGGGGGCTGGGGAGTGGAAAGGTGAAATATTGGAAATACCCCAGTGTTTACAATATTTGGCCCAGCTAGGGTTTGTTTTTCTGAAGTAAACACCTGAAGCTGCATCTTCACATCCCTGTGAGAATGTCTCAGCCTGTGCTACTGATCATTCTGAGCACTAATCACTCTCCTGCTCCAGAGACTGTCTAAACTTGGCCCAAAAGGACAATGTTTTTCTACAAAACGTTCAAATCTTTATGTGGAGGGGCAGGGACAAAACTTCCTGGGAAGCGCTTCAGCAAGTTCTTGTTGTGGGTCTGCAGCCTTTCTGTAATGCAGTATTTGTGTTGGCAGCAATAGGATTACCTGCATCACTAAAGGTTGCAGGAGCTCTCCCTTGGAAGGTGCAGCAAATGAAGAAAATGATTTTCAGACAATTTGGTTCATAAGAGAAGGGATTAATTATACCTGCAATGAGGCTGAGCTGCACAGATCATGGTGATCAACATCAGCTCCAAAAAACATAACGTGCTACATCTGAGGGGTGATGGAAGCAGCACTGTGGGATAACAATGCATGGAAGCAGCTTTCCCAGGTTCTGAGAAGGAGAGAGAAGGCAGCATCACATTATTTCCTTCCCCATCTAAGGACAAGTAGAGAAAGAAAGCACTCTAGTGTGCAGTCAATACATCACACAGTGCAGTCAAACCAAGGCAGTTTCACACAGGGTCACACTTCTGCTGAGCACTGCTGCAGCACTCAGCTGAAAACCATGAAAAGCCTCAGGACACTGAAGAACCAAAGCCAAAACCAGGAGATCTGGCTCACTGTTAGGGAAGAGGCTGTGGGAAAGAAAAATGATCAATTCCTAGCTAATGGAAGGCATTGCTTTTAACTCATTCTCAATCCTGAGGCTTCAATTTGGGGTGAATTACCCTTCTACCCTCTCAGTCCTTTTTTTTTTCCAGTGCACAAAATGTGCCACTTAACTAAGTCTATTTAATATCCCTTTTCTAAAAAGCCTTCCCCTTACCATCAGTCCTATTAAAATCAGTAGTTATTCAATCAAGTGAATATGATGACCCAAAGAACCATGGCTGGTCCAAGATCTAAAAAGAAAGATTTTGCCTAAAGCTCCTGACTATCAGAGATTGATCTTTTTGTAAGACAGCAGTTGTACTTAGGCAACTGGCCAAAGGCCAAACTAATAAATCTAATCCTGAACATATATATATCTATACATCTATTTTTCAGGGTTGTTTATTCAGGTATTCTTTATATTTGAAACAATGCCAGTATCAACACGGAGCAGTAACTCTGGACATGATCCTGCACAGATCTGAGGGTAGTTATAAACTTTGCAAAGTCCATCTGAAAAGAAGAAACAGGGATTAACTGTACTGAATACAAGTCTGGATTTGTACTTACAAAACTAGGTCAGGCTGCCACACAAATCCATCAGAAGAGGAGTAAGCCTTGGACACAACTCTAGGGTAGAACTCTCTATTATTTCAGGTACTTTTGTCTGCAGAAGAGTTTACTCACAGGCTAACGCTGAAGCATCCCAGCAGCCTGGCAAGGTGCTGATAAGAAATACACTGGGGAAGACTCCTTTCCTCAGACAGTGCCCAAGACACCTGCAGAGCCGATGTGCTGCAAGCCCTGGAGCCCAGAATACCCCTCATGGATTACTCTGAACAGCTCACACATGACAGCAGGGCTGAGCCTTGCACTTCCCTTCTGTTCCCCTTCCTCACGTGCGTTTGTACCAGCCAACCTCTTCCCCAGGGAATCTGCCTGCAGCAGAACCCACGGATGCAAATGAACACAGAATTAACTTTCACCATGGAACCATCCTCTCTTTGTGCCCACATCTGAAGGCGTGCATGGGGCTACTCCTTTGTGCACAGTTAAGTGCAAGAACGGTATTTCCTGTGCTCTGTCTGCCAAGGAAGCACACGTGCAAAGCTGTCAACAGGACAGGCAACAACAACTCCATGTGAATTAAAGGAAATGCAAGAGATGTCTTATAAAAGCTACTAACAACTATTAATGACAGCACTTAAGGCAGCCCTGTGGCCCAAGGTACTTTGCAGAACATTTTGCATCAAGTGAGTGGGAAGCCTTAAAGCCTGTGCTTTAAATGCTTTGATATTGGGGTACCAAAATAAGGCAGCAGTGTCCATTTAGCTCAAAGTGACCACCACAAATCATTCTGGGCCATACCTTCCTAACCAGATTGTCTCTCTGAGAGAAGGACTGAGCAAGATTAGGTTCCCTTTCCAAATTTTTCAGTGATTCTTGAATTTCAGGGGTAGATTTTTCTATCAGATCCTATTTCAACCCAAATGGCAGTCTTTTTTCAGTTAAAACAACCCGATACTTCTAACAAATAAAAATAGTCTGAAGCAAAAGATCTTAGAATCAGAACTCTAATTTCACTTTTGTGGATCAAGTGATTAAAGGAAATTATTCAGCATAAACAAAACTGGATTAAAAATCAAAACAAGCTTACTAACAATTACTTCTATTTTTCACTTTATTCCATGCTTCATCTGCTTCTGATGACTTCATTTCTACCTCTCAAGATCTGGAAACATCAGCATTTATTAAAAGAATCCATACCAGTTCAAGATTCTGAGACCTACTGCTATGGTATAAAAATATAGACAAATTGAATTCACACTGGTAATGGCAATTACACAACAGAATTGTTGTATATTTATAGAAGCAGGCTCCAGAAAGTCCCAGCTGAAGCAATACTGACAGCAGCCAAGATGGCCTTGAAAAGAAACTGGGAGCTGTTGCCTTTTGCTTGTTGGTTCCAAGTCTGCCAGCCCTGTCCTGGGGGCACAGCAGCCACCTGCTTCCAAAGGATTCTGAGGAACAACACACAATCCTAGGTAACTGAGAAACATTTATGCAACCCCACTTTTAGCTTTACTGCTTGTGGTACAGATTGCTCTCCAAACTAAACTGACATCAGACAGAGAGTAAGTGATCCACTGCACTTCAGTGCCCAGTGCCCAGCTGGCTGCTCCTAGGAAAGGGAGATGGATCACTCAGCCCTTCTCTTGCATGTCCTTTCCTACAAACCCATGTGAACTGGGCCCAGGGGAGGATAGTCTCATCCAGGAGTGGACTTTTTGCCTTGCATATCAACAGTATCCTTCATTTTCGCCTACTGCAAAAAAGTAATGGCTGAGGAGGAAGCTGGTATTTTATCCTTAGGGACTTTGTTTCTCATTTCAGAGAATGTACCTGCTTTACAGCCTCTCACTGAGTCCTGTTCAGATACTCTCTGGTTACTGTCTTCCTTAGCCTAGAATACTGAAAACACACAAATGTCCTTTAGGAAAGGATTAATACTTTTCCTATTTTCTCATGTTTTTAATCTCCACCTGAGTCCATTTATCCATGCTAAGGCCACAGCACATTCAGAATGGGCTGTTTCTAGCAGTGTGGCTGTTACAGGCAGAAATATGATAAACCACATCTGCACCAGGAGACCGGGGGTGCTGCACAACCAGCCTGTTCAGAAAGGAACCCCAAATCATAATGGGGAATTAATAAACTCTCACAGGTTTGCAGAATTATTAGACCAGGACCTGGATAAGATATGTAGCTGATTACTCTGGATTCTTCTATTAGTTTTCCAAGAAGACAACACAAAAGGATGGAAACTTGCATTAACACACTGTAGCATGCAGCAAACAGAGCAGCTGTATTTAACACCCTGTAAACGTCACTCCAGAGCCCTGCCTTTAAGAAAGATGTGAAAAAAAAAAAAAAGGGAAAAAAAAAAAGAAAAAAAAGAAAAAAAAGAGAAAGTGCCCTTTGGCCTTTGAAGCATGTTCTCTTCCTTACACAATAGCTATGACTGATTCATACATCACAATAGTATATCTTGCCAGCTCAGGGCTTGGCTTAAGCCTTGTTTAACTTTTTAATAACATATTAATATTAGCATCCAGGTGGAAGCAATGCATGTAGAAGCTAGCACAGTATTTCTGCTCCTGCATGCAGTTTAGGGATTCCTGAGATTAGCACTGTATTGTTCCTAGACAAAACAGCCAAACTCAACAGCACTAGGTTTGATTATTCTCATGAATTCTGCTCTTTCCAATCTTCTTCTGTGCTCTCAACTTCCTTTTAATAAATCATTTTAGACAGGCTCAGCCTTCATGCTCACATAAACTTTATGGACCAACACATAAAGCAGGCAAAATTTCAGGTTCAGCATGAGTTTTTTTCCTCAACTATGACTGGCTTTCAAATGAAAATGTCTTTACCATACCTAAACTACTTTTTTTCATGCTACAGTTCCAAAGCTTGTTCTTGCTCACAAAGGAGCTAATGTGCCTCACCCTTTACCTTGGGACATCAGCAGATCCACAAGACCTCAGGATCTGCTTGCAGAAGGAATGTGACAATATCTGCATCTCTGTTCAAAGACAACACTGGAGTGTTTCAATCAGATCAATGGATTCATAATTTCCTTTAAATAAGAATGTCCAGACATTTCTTGCCTAATTGAGAGACCTGCAGCATCACATTTCAGTCACCTTTTCCAAACATCTCCACAATCACTCTGCCTCTTGCTCTCCTGGAAAGGAAATGCTCAAGGTTAGTCTGTGTTCCCAGATTTGTCATGGAGACTGAACCTTCTGGGAGGAGGTCAGAGGTGGATGGCTCTCTCCCCCTTCTCCATCTCACTAGGATGGTAGGCGGACATGTATTGAACTGGGCAAAAACCAATTTTTTCATCCTGAGCCTGTACATAGAGTGTGATCCTTGGGGACTTGGTCACTCTAGAGAATGCCACTGACCCTGAGGACAATCAGCATTTTACCAGACTGCACTGCAGGGCATTTCAAATAATTAAATAGTTTAAAGTAATGTGATTTTAATTTGACTGAAAAAGACAACAAGTTGTATAGTACCAACACCAGAAAAAACCAGGCTTGTTCTTTCTTACTTCAGAAAGAGGCACTAAAATAGACTAAGGTGAATATAAACTAGAATAATTTATCATGGCCATTCAGATGTAATTTCTATGAGGAAGAAAACAGAAACAGCTGAACTTCAGGGTCATAAAATTGCCTTGAAATATCAATAACAATTAACACTTACATTCATCTCAGTACCTATTGGAACACACGCTTCCTAAAGCCATAATCAGAAGGCAAACAAACAAACAGAAAAACCATGGTCGTAAACAACCATGAAATTTGAGGGTTTGCCTTCCTTCTAATCCAAGCTTAAGTAATGCTAATGTCTGTCCTATTCCTGCTTCAGCCCTAACAAAGCATAAATAAACAACTAATTGTAGTCAAAAAGTGGGAGAGAAAAATTACTTTTAACTTTAGTCAGAAATACTGTATTTTAAAAATATTATTTCCCATGCTTCCTTCCTACAAAGACAACAGCACACCGTGAAGTGGGACAGAGCTCACAGGATTATTGTATTTAGTAACACCACTTGGAAGAATATCTTGATTTACCAGATATTCTAGAGTGGTCTTACTGTTTTTTACTAGATATTTCTCTCTTCTTTTGGACTCTGAAAACTTTTTGTTTTGAATATTTTCTTCAACCAAACACATCTCCATGAAAACTTGCAAGTTTGGGGGTTTGTTATTCTTGTTGTTCTTGGGTTTGGGTATATCTTTGTATTTATTTATTGCTTTTTTTTTAATGGAAAACCTAACCCCCCCCCTACATCCATTAATGTTCTTAAAGCATATTTAATATGAGTAGTTTCTGTAATCCTTTTTCTTCAGGTTATGCAATGTCCAGTGTTTAGGGAGGAATTCTTGTAGTCTTGAATGAGTATTCAGGCATGAACTCTATTGTTCACACAATCTATACATTTGCCCTAGAGAGCAAGCCTGGAAACATTTCATTATAATCCTGCACATGCAATTATGTGGTGGGAACACGATAACACAAAGCTGGTAAACAGCCAAAAATCTTTCTGAACCAAAAATTCAAAAATTATTAAGATATGAGATCCACAGTCTTGAGTTAAACATTTTGCTTTCCCTCCCCCAGTTAGGTCCCATCACTGTTCCCTCACTTCCCATTTAGTCTAAGTCATTTAAAGTCCTTGGTATCAGAGAGCAGAAACCCCATCCTTTTACCCTGGTAGCTGCCCACATTGCTGAAATTTAGAGTACAACTTCATGAGGTCAACAGTACCTAAACAACCTGAAGATACATGGTGAACACAATTAATAAATTTAGAATTCCAATGGAGAACTTCCTCCTTTCCACCTTTGCCTTTGCACTATGAAGTGGAAGAGTTCCAGAAAACTCAGGATGTAAAAGGGATGGACATTACAAAACAAAATCCCTGCATGATTACCAACACTGAACCTGTCTCTTGTCAGTGCAGGTTTACTCCCAAAGAAGCACTTGTGCCCTAAAGAGTGCTTCGTAAGGATGACTGCATTTTAAAATCCAAGCACTTACATCCCCAAGCTCTGTCCTTTGCTAGCTTGGGGCCTGACCCAAAGACCACTGAGCTCTCAGAAAGTTTCAGCTGATTGACTTCAGAGAGCTTTGGATCAGAAGATCCTGGCGCATCGACAACAGCTCTTGAAAGGGAACTGAAGTGTGTCTAATACCACCCAAAATAATAAAAAAGATCAGAAGAGGACAGAAAGGAGAGAAAGGTATTCCAGAGGTACATAGGTGCTCTTTAAATATCTGATGGACTACAAAACGTGAGGGATGAATAACACATACTTTCAGAAAAATTTACAGTGACAAGCACAATGCCATTTGGTTTTACCTCCCTGTCAACCGCAGATCCACGTGTACCCTCAGAAAATGTTACCCTGTTTCATTAATTTTTTGTAACAAATAAGATTAATTGGGATTTCTATCTCCAATATCCACCCAAATGGGATATAGAGAGTGTGACAGCTGTCCTGACCCCTGCACTCTCAGAGACTTTTTGAGTTTGTCTGTCTGCCAGAAGCCTTCTCCTGGCAGTGGGGAGGTCACAGCACTGCTCTCAACCCACAAGGCGGCCCTGAATCCGGCCACTTAGACCAGAAAATGATCTCTTCAGCTCTCTCTGAACACTATCTCCCTCAGAAAAATCCACAATCATCTGAAACTTTACCAATATCCACCAAGAAGCACTTCTGACGTTCAGTCTCTCTGCTGTCTCTGAGACAGCAAAGATAAAATGATCTGTGTTACAGCCAGAACTAAGATCCAAGTTCAGGTTTTAATACATTCTTTGCTTTTCTGAGGCTCTTTCAGGCCCTTGACATTCCCAGCACACATTTACTGTGGTGGGTTAACAGAGCAGAGAACACAGCACACGGGAGCGATTTAAACTGTGTCGTTGGCACATGGCAGGGGGCAGGGCTTCGCTTGGATACTTCACACATACCACACAAATTCTTTAAACAAATAAAGAGCTGTTCCCGGAGGGGACCCAGATTTTCCATGCTCCCCCTGTCTGCTTTGGAGGGCTGGGTCTTTCCCCACAATGTGAGAGCCAGTCTATCAGAAACCCGGCTCACCCTGCACACACTGAGGTGTTGCACTTGGAGTTGTTCAGGAAGCTTTTGGCAAGGCACAAGCAGCTCTAGAACCCTACTGTGGACAGAGAAACATGATGGGAATTCTTAATAGATGCAGTCACCATTTCACTTGCAATATATTAACCCTTTGTGCCTACGAATTCTTCACAGAAACAGGAACTGTGGTGAGCAGAGTCCTGGGTAGAGGTGGAAGCACAGACACCACATTAGGCTGGAGAAAACCTTTCCCTTGTCAAAATTTTAATGATGCATTTTTTGTGTAGTTGCACAATGAAGCGCGGCTCAGAAGAAGCATTTGTCAAAGCTCAAGATGACACACCAAACGTTTAATAAATCCGTGTCCTCACCTCTCTGCTGGTACATGGCACAGGGCAGGCTGCTGTGCTCTGACGCAAGCAGCGCTCACCTCGCCTGTGACCTTACATTCAAGGACAGAAGTGAACCAAAAGGAGAGGGACAGTACCAAAAGAGGATGATGTACATGAAGGCGATTTTATACAGTTTAATTAGAGATGATTCTTGATTCAATCTAATTTGTCAGGTTTTTAATATGGTGCCAGTCCACAACACACATCTAACATGGATTAAAATTAGTAGTGCTTCATCTATGTCTTTTAGTCACAGCTTTCTTATAGATAGGCAAATAAAATTCCCCTTTCTTTTGCTTTTAGGAAACCTGAGGCAAAATTATTCTGGATCAATTTTACCCATCAAAAGACACAAATATTTCTTCATTGAGTTCCCCAACAGCCCCACAGTGTCCAAGACCCACTGATTTCAGTGGTCCTTTTGAAATATCAGGTGTGTTATCCTGAAGTATTAAATGGCTGTAAAAATTAAAGGTGATGGCTTCATTCGGATCTGTGTCAGGAACAGGATTAAAACCTGGGGACCCGAGAAGGCCAGATGTGCCTAGAGAAACACCAGGCAAAGCTGATCTGAAACAGTTTGGGCCTTTTGCTCAGCCCTTTTTCCTTTAAAACCTTCACTGGGAGGCCCTGCCTAACAGCAGAAGATGACAACTGCACAAGGATTTGGGGCAGACTCAAAGGAATATTTGGAAATGTATATGTCACCCAGATCCACAGCATGTAAGAATTGATTGACTGTCCCAGCAGCTCAGGGAGGAGGAAGAGTTATTGCTCAGACAGGGAACTGGAGCAGAAACAGGAGTCACTTCCTTACAACCCCACAGGAAACACACTCTATTTAAGCAGACTGCAGCATCACATTCCATTGCCAGGTTAATTTTACAGGAAGATTAGAAGTTTAGCAGCTCCCACAAGTGTTTGCAGCAGCCCATACCATTTTTTTCCAGAGTTCTGTCCCAGCTGAAAGACAGATAAGCTTAAAAGATCCAAAGGGACTTCCCAAAGATGCAGGCATGGTCAGCTGTCAAAGCCCACCAGTGAAAATGAAGTGTTTTCCAAAGTCTCAACAACACATGGAGTTGGAGCACAAGAGGACTGGGGGGATTTAGAGTTTGGCAGATATGAGGTGGAGAAGGAGAAATTAATGTATCTGAACAGACCTAATTCCTGAGGGATTTTTAAAACTGGAATTCAATCTACATTTCTTTACAGAACTAACACCATCCTGCATAGATACACAGATAATAAGTAGATTTTCCTTCAGTATTAAAAGAAGAGAGATTACCCTCAGCCTTCCATCCTCCTCACCATTCCCACCTCTGTATCTCCAGCCAGTGTCAGTGAGAAGACTTGTCCATTTTTAAGAAATACCAACTGAAAAACCTGGAGGGGAAGGAGTTGAGAACATGATGACAGGAAGAGAATGACGAGCACAGTGGTGTATTTAAAGCCTTACTTGTGATCCCTTAGTGCCACCTTTGGTTGAAGCTCACCAAGTATGAACAAACTTACAGTCATTCCCAGGAGAGAATGAAGTTTCATTTTGTTTATGTCATTTGCAGGAATCGAGTTCTCCTGGATTCCTTACCTTTTATCAGGAGAAAAATCAAACACTGAATTTTTCTGCTGTAGTGACTGAACTGTATCTCCTATTCCCATGCTATTTCTGAAGTGCTCCCAAAAGTGTTGGCTGGAAGAGGCTCATCTGGTTTTTGTGACAGCATTTCCATGTAGCATGGGGAAAAGATACATGCATGGAACCTGCTTGGAGAGCTTCACTCAGTAATGTCTGAAAAAGGAGAAGAAAGGACAAACAACCGTTCTGCTGTTTCAGTGACCAGACATATCCTGTGGATTTTTGTGTGTTCCAGTCCATCCCTACAGCCATGAGCCTGTTAGCCTGTTGGGAGGGATGTGCTTTAAAAGCAGAAGATTGGAAATGAGGATTATAAAATACACTCAGTGCCCTTGCAGCCAGGGTGACCCTTGCTAAATCGATGTGAATAGCAGTGACCTCCTGCACAGCCAAGTGAAATGGTACCTGGGTGTCCTTGTTGTGCCTCTGTCCATCTGTCCTGCCTGGGTGCTGCTCTGGGATCCCCCACTCAGCGAGGTGACAGAAATAAATTCACTGTCTGTGCTTCAGCCGTGGGGCTGGGGCTGTCCCAGCTGCCAGCCTGTGCTGACTCTCCAGGGCCAACCCTCAGAGCACATCAAATGCTCCAGGAAAGCCAGTGGAACAATTTTAGCAGAGTTTCAGCAACTTGCTGTTGCCAAGAATTAGGCCCAGGAGCATAACAAAGACAGTGGTTTAAACCCATTAATAAGAGTGCACTTCTTCCACCCTGTGCTGTGGTGGTGACTGACTGAAAGCTATTTCAAACACACATCTAGGTGGTCTGCTCCAGGATGCAGAAAACAGAGACGAGAGGGAATTGAAAAGAGAAATTAAATAGGTTGATACAGAAGTACCTATAGATAGGACAAATATGGTACACAAAAACATATGCAGATATGTGTGTGTATATACATTTATGCATACTTGCAAATGTACCCATATGGATTTGTAGAAATACAAATATAAATAAATAAATATAAAAATATTATAAATAAATATAAAATACTATAAATAAATAAATAAAATATAAAATACACGTGCAAACACAAGACACAGAGGAGATGTATACTATTGTTTCAACAGGATATAAAAGGCTAAATTATAAAGCAAGCCAAAAGCTTTCTAGTACACAAAAGTTACCCCTCAAAATATCAAGCAAAACAGTCATCAAGAAGCTTATGGACCTGCCAGCTGCTCTTTCAAAGCTTCAAGTGAACAGTTGCTGAAAGAGGCCCTTTAGGCTTCCTTCCCTGCTGAGAATCAAACAAACCTCAGGTCTAGAAAGCTTCAGTAGTCAAAATGTTCTGTAGTGGAAGTGTTGCACCACTGAAACAAATGGATTTACTTCACTGCTAGTACAACTGGGTATTTAGGGAGAACTCACTTCTGCAGGGTTATTATCCACCCTGTGTTGCCAGAAACCAATTTGTGGTTTTTTGTGAGAATACTCGTATTGCACCATGGGGTTTTCAGACAGGGTTAAAGAGTCAAGCAACAGCTCCTCATCTTTCTTCTTCTGATCCTCCTCTTAGCATTTTTAATCCCATAGTGAGGAAGAGGAGGTGGAGCAGGGAAAAGAAGCATTTTTTTACTACTAATGAATAGCAGAATGTCATTTGCAGAATGTATTACCTGTAAATTAGCAAAAATGGGACAGTACTATTCCAGGTATGCCTTTTCACATCCTGACAGAAACAACTTTGCCACCATTTTAGCTCCTGGCAACTGTTCTTTCCATTCCCAGACTGTTGTCCTTTGCTTTCCCTTCTCTGGAGGCAGCAGTTACATTGTCACTGGTGCCTCACAAGGCTCGCATTCACTTGCTTCCATCTGTTCTCATTCTTACACAGCACTTCTGCAAAATGTATCCCAAAGAAGCCTCAGGCTATTTTACTTGCTGCCCTAGTAATGATGTTCTCTTATGTGAGCACTTGAGAAAGATGACAGGTTGACTCTAATCTACTCCATGCAGGTGCTATTTGAATTTTAATTATCCCCAGCTAAAAATTCTACTTTCAGGCCATCCTTCTTTATATTTGAATATAAGATGACAAATTTTGTATGAGGAGATTCGTTCCTAGTGGCTGTAGACAGCTAATAGAGACATCCAAGTGAGGATCCTAATCAGCAGAAAGAGCAGGGTATTTATCTCTCTCCAGAGACTGTGAGCAGGGCTCGGTTAAAGGCCTGCAGCTGACTCAGGAGAGCCCAGGCTGTGTTCTCTGCTGCTCATTTGCACAGGATGAATCCTGCTCAGGATGAATCCTGCTCAGGATGAATCCTGCTCAGGAAGAGCTGTCCCCTCAGAAGGAGTTCTCGGGGAAAGTGGAGCTGGAGGACTGCTGCTGTCAGTGGCACAACAGGGCATGACAGGTGGGATGTCAACTTTTTGTGGTCAGTTGTAGAGTGACATCTTTGTCTCGCCATCCTCAAGGTCCCACAAATATGGTAACAGAGCAGGGAATAGAGAGAAGCACAAACTGCAGTGCCAGTAAAGCCCAGGGCCATTCAGATACCATAAAACCTCTTCTTTCCTTCTCAGCCACAGACAGCCTATTCCAAAGGACCTGGCACAGACTGCAGCCCTGCAAAATGTGGGCCTACTCAGAGTTGAAAGGCAGCTGAAATGCACTGTAGTAACTATTGTCTGCTTCATCCTCGGGAAGAATTTAGGAAGTTTTGATTCTTTTCAACTTGATTTTAAAGGTAGTGCTGTTTTTGTTAATGTGTTTTCTAGTCAATATTAAGTATCCAGTTGGCGCTGCTAGATCCTGTGTATGACACACAAGCAGAGGGGGAGGAAAGAATTAAACCAGTTTGTAATAATTGATATTTCCAGACTATAATCTTGGCATCTCTTTCAATCCATTTATAATTGTTTGCCACCTGTTCCTGGATATGAATAGGCTGTTTCACCCGTGAAGGGTGAGTGCTAAGTTCCTTCCCTGGTTATGAAAGATCCATAACTCACAGAGGCTGCAAGGCCAGAGCAAGTGGCAAAGATTTGTCTTTTTTTTTTCTCCAAGCAAGTCAAAGAATCATAACCACCCTTCATGTATGAGACAGTCTCTTTGTTCTTTGTTGTTGTATTTCTTCTAAATTAAGCTTTTTAAAAAGGAACTGAACCCTGGCATCAGATAATAAACAGAAGGCTGGTGACTGCATAATTAGTACTTTGGGGCTTGTTGGATAAGCCAAAAACAATTTAAAAAATTTTAAAATATCATGTTGCCAGCATTATTTGGGTTTTTCTTTGGGGCATATTTTCACCACAGTGAATAACAAAACTAATACTGAGGGAAATGTTTTGTTTGATTAGACATTATTGTTTCATTTGGCACCATATTTATCATTTAATTTTCAAAAACCTAAATTTTAATCCAGCATTCTATTTCAGTGACTTGGTCCACATAGGAGATAACGAGGAACGAAGCAAAGCTTTGAAAGCACAGCAATGTGAATATAAAAGGACATCTGAACACTGGCACAATCATGGAAGGAGAAATAAGCACATGTGTAGAAGCAGAAAGGAGCAGAAATGCAGCAAGTCAGAAACACAGAACAGGTTTCCTGCTTGAGTTTGAGGCCATTCTTCCTAGCCTGGCTCTGGGCAGCACCACAGTGACCCAGCAGAGAGCAGCCACATCACCTTCCAGGCTGATGTGATCACTGACACAGGGATGCTGGCAGGATATCCAGTCCCAGCCCAGGATAGAGCACTTCCCATCCCCACGGGCCACTGGGAATTCACAGCAGGAATACTCTGGACTCCCTGCACAATCACAGTTCTCTAACAAAAACTACATGGAAATTCTACCCCTGCAATAAAAATCAGAGGCAGACATTGAATTGTACTTACCAGACACTTTTGACTTTGCATTCTAGCTAATAATCCATTTCTGCCAGAAGTATTTTGAACATGTCAAACATCCAAGAGCTGCGAGATGCTTAAATTCATTTTGCCACTTTAAAAGGTTTCCTCCTCCTCACCAACATCTCTGTTACAGCCTTTCTCTCCCCAAGCTGCATTGGCCCCAGATGCTGAACCCAAAAGATTGAGTGCTAGGTTTAAAAATCAATATTATGTCACTCTGCAGAGCTAGAAATGGGAGCCTTTCCCTCTAGTGATTAAATGTTGCCAGCTTCCCAATGGATTTCAGTGTGTTTGTTTCCAACACTGAAGGTTTCAGGATTTTAGAGAAGTGACGTTTTAGCTATTACAGGAAATGCATATTTCTCACACGAACAGGTTTTAAACCTCCTGCAAGGATATCCATGGCTTTTACAGCACAATCAAGTGGTTACTGTTAATTGCACAATCAGTTGGACACATCAACCAAGTCACCTCCTCCCTTCATCTGGCAGAGATGGGAGCTGGCATCAGAACAGAGCACGGGTGATTTCCTTGCAGTGCTTTACAGTCACATAAGTGTTCCATAAGATATTAAGGTATTTGTCAAATAGTTTACTTCCCAAATAGTCTATTGATGTAGCAATGGAATGCCAATTCTTTTGCCAGTAACAAGCCTGAAAAGAGCATTGGCAAATCTGTAACCTGCATTTCCCCATTATTATTTCATCTTCTGTTGTCATTTTGTCATTAGTAACTTTGGAAAGCTTTTACACTTTAGGTGAAGTGCCTCTGTCTCATTCTTGTTCATCAGTAGTTTTGCCACTTATTAATAGCAGTAGAAAAAATTTTTAATTATTAGAAAGGCATTCTAAAACCGAAAAATATTAGAAAAATAGTTGTACTACTTTTGATGATCAGTATACAGCAGAACATTGATAGCACAAGAAAACAGCTCTCAGCTCAGCACAGTTTTTCTATGTGCAACAAAATAAGTTTCTTGCAGAAAAATAAATTTTCTTTATTAAAGGGTTGTGTCCTTTACTGCTGCCAAAGAAAATATCAAATAGGTGAATTCTTTCTGCTCTCTTATGCCTGGGCAATAATTTGTGTTTCTTTCCTCCACCTAGCTACTGGTTTCCAAACTCTAAGCCACTACTACAGCTAAGTGGAATTGAAACATGCATTACTACAATTAAAATAAAAATGTTTTGCTATAAATCTCTTTCGTCTGCCTTCAGCTTCAAAGGCCTTGGAGTTGGACTGGTTTTACCCTCAGTTCCCAGAAGTAATGGAGATCTGTAAGTGCCCTTCAATTCCTATAATGCATTTATATTAAAATTATACTCGATCTCAGGTTGCTCTGTGGAAATGTATCAGAGCTGATATAACAAACATCAGCCCAGGCAGTAAGCACAGTCTATCCATTTCTGTTGCTCACTGCTGCAACAATCCAGCAAAAATGAGAAAAATATAACCATAAAAGGAAGATATAACAACATTTCAAAATCTTTAAGCAATTTTTATGCTTCTACCTACTATTATTATTATTGTAATTAAATATTTGTCTTATCTAGATGTTATGATTGAATTTTTCCTTTTTTCTGAACTAACTGAGATTGTTAGGCTGAGCTAATTTTCTATTCATAATTACCAAAGCAAAAAAAAAAAAAAAAGCAAAGAACTCAAACATACCTTGCAAGATATTTTGGAAGCTTTCCCGATTAGTCAAGGATTTCCTCAAGATAAATCTTCAGCCCTTTCAAAAAAGAGAGCAAGTGTAGGATCTGATGTAAGTATGTATGTATCACATAGAGAATGTGAATTTCTGAGTGTCTGTGCCAATATTATTTCAAAAGCCTGCTGAGATTTCTGGAAAAAAAAAGATTTGTGTTGTAGTTTCTGTATTTATTTCCTTTCCTTATTTCAACACGAATTATAAATAACAATTAAGAAATGCAGAGCTCCTATTTTTATGGAAGACTCAGTCTCTAATAAAAAACAGAGTCACTCTTGATGCTCACTGTCAAAGTTCCCTATTTATCTCAGCAAACTGTAGTGGAAATGATCACAGGAAAATTTTTTTTTTTTTTACTTTCTTGAAATTATAAAGTGTTATTTCCTATTCAATAAAAATCTTGTCAGCGTTTTCATTAATAAAAAACCTCCAAAGATGTAAGCACGGGTGTGAAACAAGCGTTCAACACTTACATTCTTCCCTCAGAATGCATTTCTGAGTAGAATATTTGTCAAAGTTACAGCAGATATCAATGGTATCAGGCTTAGGTCCTAGAGCTGTAGGCTATCATGCCTTTTACAGAATGAAAATTATTATCTGTATGTGCTGGGAAGAATGAAGAGTCTCAATTCACTTCAGGCACTGCTTGCCAGACTTCCTGCACCCAGAGTGTAATATTTTTTGGGTGACACATTTTAAGCTTGTGGGTTTGAAGAAACACATACCTCAGGCAAACAGGCACATAGAGCAGAGCACACCTTTCCATCTCATTAGAGGGCTGTACTTCTGAATGTAAACACATCTTCCTTCTGTCATGCCTCTTAGGGTAAATATCCACATTCCTGTCATAGTGAGACAAACAATTCCTAAATGTGATTTTATTCAAATCAAAGATGCTCCACATCAAAGTTCCAGCTAACAAGCAGCACTTTTTTATGAGAATGTTTGATTCTTCAAGAGCCATCTGAGATATGACTGTGATGAACAAATCACAGGAGAAGGTTTTTTGTTGGTATATAAACAAAATAATTAAGAGTTAACTATGTCTAATTTTCTTCCTAGCATTTCCAGCTGAGTTTTACTGAAAGAAGCAAATAAAAATGTAAAGATAAAAATTTCTTCTGCAATCTTGTCAGGACTTGGCATTTCTATTTTGCACCTTAGGATTTATGAACAAAATTACATTTGTGAAAAATAATGAATTAATTTAACAAACTCAAATTTAACAAACTCAAACTCACTCAACATCCAAGTCTGAAGACAGAATTCTCTCAGGCACCCTCAAAACACCACGTTGACTGACACTGTGTGCAATGGCACAGAGCAGCCAGTTGGTCTCTTTAATTAGGCACTAAACATCCCTGGACCTGGCTGTGGCAGGATTAGAGGGCTGAGGGTGGACACTGATCCCATCATGTCACACACACAGCTGGGCTGATGTCCACGCTGCTCAGCTGTCACTGAGCTGTACCTCCACACAGCCCAGCTGGGCAAACCAATGCCATTTCAACATGACCAAGCAAATCCATTCTGGCTGGTTTGTGCACAGCAGTGAGAGTCTCAGTCAACAGAAGATGTATTTCTTATTATTTCCTAAGACTGCACCTTTCTAATTATCTCAGATCACGTTTTCCACTCTACCAAAAAGTCCTTGTCTGACTTGCATCTGTCCCTCATGCATGGCACTGCTTTACTTTTGATTTATATTCACATGATTACTGTTATGATTTTATATACACATCTATAAGGCATAAATGTTTCACCAGGATAAACAGCACCATTACATGCTATATTTATTACACAAGACACTTCATAATTGATTGCTAAATGCTACACAGTTAAATTTTCCTTTCCCTGAACAGAATCATGACGTTCAAATATAGATTTAAAAATAGAGTGCTGCCAGTGGGTTTAAATAAATATTGTATGGCACAAAATACTTGTTGTTGGCACCAGCTGCAGTTTACTTTTGTTTAAGGCAGTTAAAGGTTGTTTTGTAAACTATAAGCAGTTCTAAAGAAATTAACCAATTTCCTAAAGGTTGTTCCCATGCCAGCCATGACAACGTTAAGCTTAAAGCCTTCCAAAAGGATTTTACGGGAAACTTTTACCATTGAAAAGTAATCTGTGGCTGTTATTTTGGTAATCTGGATATCAGACACAAACACATCCACTCACAATGCTCGTACATTAAATTTCAATCATCATCCCCTAAATTCTCTACTCTTTTCAGAGCAAGCAATTGTGAAAACACAAAGAATTTAATTCAATTCCAAACTGTAATTTTGCTATCACAACACAAGGTATTTCTAGACACAAGCAGAGAAAAGGCTATTTGTGCCATAATTATTATTAGCATACAGTAAGATATCACCTGCTGCTTGTAAGTGGGAACCTGTCATAGTTTATACAATTGCTAAGGTATACACAGTAAGGGAATTTACATATGATTCAAGCACTTCCTTTCTTTACTGTATATTCTGTAAATCCCAGACTGTTGCTTATTTAGGAACGCTGTGGCATTGCCAGAGGTGGTAGCTGTAATGAAGAATTGTTTATGTAGTGCAGGAATTAATGTAAAGGTTTTTTTAAGAGAATACTCATCACTGGACTTGTTTAGCCTGTAAATTATTCTAAAGGGTATTGAAACAAAGAAAGGAAAGTGTTTGTTTCATTTTGGTTTGGTTTTCTATTAAAAAAGGGGAGGGCTGAGAGTTACAGTAATTACTTGAGATATTTGGGATATGAAATTTATTTTCTGAACTGCTGTGCACTTTTTAAAGTTAATTGTGCCATAAATCAAAACTGTAAAATACATTTAAAATGTCAAAATATGCTCTGAGTGTAGACTCTAAAGGAAGTTTTTCAAAATCTATATACTGAGCCAGATCTATGAATTGATCCATTGCTCTGAAGATTAGAGTTTAGTTAAAGGTATGTTTTTCAGTTTGTCTGCTAGACCTTGTAGACAAACAAAATAATGTGTATTGTACAGATCCCAATTAATGCTTCCCAGATGTAAAGCAGGATTAGTTTTAAATTGACTGTGCAGATTCTGCATCGTCATTTGAATCCTCTCGCTGACGGTTGTTTTACAGACGCTTCACTAGAACATACCCAGTTATTACCAGTGGAAAATGTGGGGAAGTGCAGGGAGAGAAAGCAGCAAACAAGAGATGATTTGGAATCAGCGTGGCTGGCATCTGACACAGCTACACACCCAAAGCTCCCTTGTGGAGCCAGCCTGATCACACAGCATGGGAATGTCTAGTTGGACATCCCAATCATTCTGAACTATTTAAAATCACTTTCTGTCTTGAGAAGCAGAGATCCAGTCATCAGTATTCTTTTCTTTCAAAGACAGAACTGTCCTTGCTTCCTGAATGCTCCCCTTTGAAAGAAGAGGGAATATCCTGTCTGAGAGACCCATACCAATCAATGTCCTAATTAGTTAGGATTCTTTCATTGAAAATGATTTTTTTACTTTAGAAATGTCATTTCTTTAAAAATCAAAGCTGCTCTGAAGAAATGCATTGCTTTCAAATAATTAAGGTCTGGCAGGAATTAACTCGGGGCCTGTGATCAGCTGAAGGCCCAGTGATGAAGGCACTTCCTGAGGATGTGGCAGACCCCACTTCAAACCCAGCCTGCCTGATTCAGAGCAGGAATTCAAACCCCACAGTCTCTCCTGTCCCCAGCAAATACTTCAGCTTTTGCTCTGGAAAGCCAGCCCTCCTTTAGCCAAGGGCACCTCTGTACACAGACAGAGCAAGGACAACAGCAAATGCTTGGGGAGATCCATCCCTGGCTGGTGCAGGCAACAACAGGGCATTGGCTGGGGCAGTGGATGTACCCATGGAGGTACAAGGCTGAGACAGCTCTCAGCTGCCTACTTAGGGGACTCCAGGGCCATTTCATCCCCTCAGCATGAGCCAGCTCTTCTGCAGGTATGACAGAGAGAACTGCAGGCCTGGAAGATGAGCTGTCCCCAAGTCAGAGAGTTGAAGGCATCTCCAATGGCTGTGTTTAGTTAGGTAAACCTCTCTCATCTAAATGGCCAAGCCAGAAGCTTGAACATGCATTGCCAAAGTCCTCTGTGAATGAGCTGGGTGAACAGCAGCTGCTCTGAATGAGCCTTCTCTTACGATCTTAGTGGGTCTCAGTTAAATTTTAGATAGATTTTTTTTTTAATACCAAAAATTTCCTGCCATACAAAAAGCACCAGTCTGTAGAGTTAAGTCTGAGATAGGTGCTCCTGGTGGTCTCCCAGTGTGGTTTTGTATGGATAAGTGAAGTTAATAGCAACACCCTGTTTTAGCATAAGCTACTAAGGGAGAAATCAATCCTTTATCCTCTGGGTATGTAAGATTTGCAGTCTACCCAAAACCAAAATACATCTGATTTACCCAGCTAGGCTGCATGTGTGCACTAATAATAACTCTGTTTCACTGTCTGACTGGCATCTACCCTGTTTTCTGCAGGAGAAAATTACCTAAAACAGCGTGTCCTTGAGGACAAAGCTGCTGTGAGCTCGCTATGGGAATCCTATGGTATAGTTTACCACCATTTGTGTCATTCTATTTAATTTGCTATTTCTTCCTTACACCATGTGGGCAATAATCACAGCAAATTGATTCCCATGAGCTCCCTGGACAATTAAAGCTATTTGGTTATTGCCACCTGCCTGCTGTTTCCATTAATGCAATTTTCAGGACTTTTTTTCTTTCCTGCTTCTCACCCTAGTAAATTCTTTGCCCAGTCTTGACACATTGCTGTGCTGCAACTAGAGTTTAAAGTGCTATGGAAGGCGTCTGTCCCTGAATCTGATCAGTCACACTTCCAAATATTGCTTTGTCATATGCAAATTTAATTTTGAGAATTTATGAAATTTAGCTTTCTTTTAATACACAGTCTAAGGGAAACATACATCTACTAATATACTCTTTTTAATCAGATTCTGGGCATCTTGGCTATTATTTCTGTAACCATTTTATGCTCATTATATTTGTGATATTTACTAAATTGCCTGTTATGTTCTAACTTCTCTGTTAAATACATGTACGAGAGGAAAATACGTGCTGTATTTATCTTTGTGCATATGTGTGGTGTTTTTCCTGTTTGTCATGTCTTTAACCTTTTCTTTCTTGGAGCGTTTTGGCTTTGGTCCTCTATTGCTCCAGTTCACTATCAGCCTTTTCAGACCTGCATTCTCAAATAAGAACTATGCTTTGTGTTGTGATCTCTCTTTCTTTCCAAGATCAAACTGGCCACTGACTTTTGTGGAGAAGGAAGGTAAAAAGCAGGATAAGGTCATGCATCAAAGAAGTAAAGATGAAAAAGGGGAAGAATGAAATGAAAGGTCTCAGTCCCAGTTCTGTTAAGGAAAATTGAAGTTGTGATTTATATTTAGCAGTAAAGAACAAGAGGCAATCTGAAACTGATTTCAGCTTTTAAAAAAGCATTCAAATGGAACTGGATTTCCTCATTAACATCCTTTAACTGCTCTAGTCAGATCACAGAATCACAGAATATTCTGAGTTGCAAGGCACACACAAGGACTATCAAGTCCAAATCTGAAGTGAATAGCCTGATGCATTTGCTATTCATAGCCAGGGTTCTTCACACTAAGTCACCCAGGTTAAGAGGTTGCAGTGGGATTTACACATTGCAAGACTCATCCTCACATCATTCTGATCATCACAAATTATAATCAACTTACAGACAAGTCCTGATGGACTCACCAACTTGTCACTGCACAAATACGAGCCCATAGTGTTCACATTGCAGGTGAGAATGAGAAAGGAAAAACTATGAAAAAATAGCCTAGATTTTACCCATTGCTATTACTCTTTTTCAGTCAGTTAAGTTTGTATATGAAGATATTTAGACACACAGCCTAAGCACAAATGTAGATCTGAGTTAGCAACTTACAAACTGAATGTGCATGTAGGAAAAAAGTTGGATCAGCAACAGAGAGAGCAGATATCAAGTCAATTCCAGGTTTGTCCCCCAACAAACATGGTAGAAACATGGTGAGCAAAAGAAGCAGTAGAAGTCATCAAAAAATCCTAATTTAGGAACCTTGTTTTTAAAAATTTCCTTTGATTATCTAATGTTCCACTCGATCTTAAACACTAGATCTTTCCAGTTTTTGCAGATCATTTAAAAGCTTAAGGGCTTATTAAACCTGTCATTTAAAAAGACATTTTCACTGTACAAATATTTGTCTATTAAATAGGCTGTATGGCACAGGACCTGATCAGCCTTGGCAGTATTACAGGTTCTTCATACACTGCAAACCCCACTGTTTCCTCATAAAGCTGTCAAGTCTCAGTTTAATGAAACATATATAAACTCAATGATGTTAGCTATGTCTTGGCAACTTAATTCATTTTGCTTTTTTCCTGTTGAGTTTCTCCTATTAGGACTTTTATCAATTTATCATTTTAGGAGCACCACAGCAGATCTCTTGGTGGCACTGGAATACAAAATTGAAGAAAAACTTTAATTTTCAAACAGCCAAAATATTTAGATATATAAAAATACCTCTTGATTGACCATTAATATATTAATTCACAGACAATGAAAAATTAGGGAGCTTTAGTAAAGGCTGTCTCCAAACTGACCCTGAACCTCTTCTTGAGACTTCTGACTGTCCTGTGAACTGTTCCCTGCCCTATGCTACTTCATTTATAATTACAGCCAAGGGATTTCACTTCACAGTCACTTCACAGTGTCAGGGCCTGAATGATCCAGAAGACAAGAAAATACCTCAGTGCAGAGTCCCACCATTCCCCCAGCACTGCTGAGTCCAGCGCTAAACCACATCCCCCAGTGCCACATCCACACATCCTTTAAACATCTCCAGGAATGGCAACTGGACCACAGCCCTGGGCAGCTTGTGCCAGTGCCTGACAACCCTTCCTGTGAAGAGGAGTTCCCCAATACCCAATGTAAACCTCCCCTGGCACAACCTGAGCTCCATCTCAAGTCACCTGGGAGGAGACAAACCCTCACTCCTCTATACCTGCTCGTGTTTGCAGGAAACAGTGGAAACACAAATTGAAGCAAGCAAGTTTGTTCATTTGAAAAATACAAATACACAATATTTCAAGTGTACAATGACAACCTGAAAATTTGTCCACAACTTATGATGAATAGATTAAATTTCCTTGAAGATTCTGAACAGACACATTTAAACACCTGAGGTAAACAATCAGTCCATTCCCAGAAGGATTTGCAAGAGAAGTGAAAAGCCAAAAAAACCCAATGCATTAATTCTGTCCAATTATTTACCCAGTTCCATTTACAATTCTAGCTCAGTTTAATTATCTCTGTAGACAGTTTTGAATGGAAGATAGAAATTTTGTCCAAAAAGGAGTTTGCATGTAATCACATTGGGGTTTTTTTGTTGGTTTGTTTAGTTTTGTTTGTTTGTTTTATTGGTTTGGTTTGGTTTTTTCTGTTGGCCCATATGAACAGATGACAACTACTCCACACAGAACAAAAAAGAAGACAGAGAAAGGAAGACGTGATGGGACAGCCTGTGTGCTCCAATGCTGCAGGTATCAGGGAAGAGGGCTATAACCAGCAGTGAGGTTCAGAGAGAAAGCTGCTACAACTGATCTTATTTTTTTTGCCAGAAGCATGACTGAGTGAAGGAAAAAAAAATCAGAGTTAGCAATAAACCTTCCCTCATTTTCCATTACCCTTCAGGAGATTACTTTGATGGGAATTAGAAAGCCCCCTGCAGGAACTCTTTAACTCTTGTTAAGTCTTTGCACAGCATGTTTGTTGGAATGGAAAGCTTGTGTTTGATGCTGTTCATCACTGTTGCTGCTGATTTTCTGAGGTTAGGAGACATCAGTCTGTTTGCACCCCTTTTGAGAGCTGCCAACGTGAAGATTTCACATGAGTTCCAAGCCTCTGGCTGCTGTGTTACAGCACATCCCCTTAGGCAAGCCTTCATGCCAGGCTGAACAAGTTTCACATAGCAAATGCACATTTAAGGATCTTCAGTAGGTGAAACTGCTCTTCCTCAAAGTGGTACCATGTGCTTGTGCTAACTTGCTCTAATTGCATTTCTAGATTGTGTTTGAAAATCATCAATGAAATCTTTTCCCCTTTTGGACCCGCTGTTATGACAACAATTACAGCATCTGTGCCCAAAGGGGAATCCTTGCCCTCCAACAGATTGGAATTGTTGTTTATTTGAGTTTTTTATTATTTCCAGGGTCTATTAATTCCAGTGGGTACTCCTGTTACACAGAATAATAATTTGCTACTATAATACAGTGCTTCACTAAAAAATTGACATGCACTTCACATTCTCTTCTCCTCTTTTATTTAATGGTGCATCAGAGTTTTGTTCCCCTAAATTTTGCTGAGGCATAAGCATTAACCAAGAATGCACTCTGCAATTCCCCTGTCTTTTTCAGTAAATTGCACTTTCTCCTGCTGAAGCCACATCTGTGTTTACACCTTTTAGTTCTTCCCTCCAACCTTTCCTGTGTGGAGTCAACCGAGTTTTGTTCCCTGGCCTCTTCTCCATTTGCTCTTTGGTTATAAGTGTGTTCAAACAAAATGAGTCTCTCTAAGACTGTCATTACAAAACCAACCTTTGCCTCTTTGCTACTTTTACTTCCTTTCACACTTTGGAAAATTACAGAGCTGATAAAGTCTGAATCACTTTTATCACTTATCAGAGGTTACAAAAAATGCACACTTAATAAGGCTTCACCACCTCCCTTGGTTTCCTATTTCTCTCCCTTTACCCAAGCTGTCTTTGTATTAAGTGAAAAACTGCTCTAAAGCTGTCCTTTATGTCTACCAGATCCTCTTATGTCTACACACAAGGGCACAACTTCAGTGAATGTGGATCTCTTCCCTTCCTGTCAGGGTCTGCTTTACTGTTGTTACCAAATTTGGTGGCTTATCCTTGTATACAGAGGTGCAGGAGTGATTTCCAGCTGGGAAAGGCTTAGCACATCTCCTCCTGGCACAGGCAGAGGAAGGCTTTTCCTTAGCACACCTTTATGAAGGCTCTGCCTGCAAGGGCCCAGAGTCCTGGCTACACGTGGAATTCATTAGGGCCATGACATCTGTGCCATGTCCAGCCACTGTCCTGACACAAACACGTGAGCAACATCCACCAAACATCACCATCAGCTCCCATGCCAAGGAAAGTCTGGCTCTCCTCATGGCTGGGGGCAGATTTTCCTGTCCCTTAACCTTTCCTGTGGATGAATTCATACAACATACCCTGTTAGCAGATCAGCTTTCATCTCTCTGCTCACAGGCACAGCAATTCCTCTTTCAGCAGCTGTGAATTCAGCACCTCTTTGATCCACAGTCATTCTTAGCACCTAAATGTTAAGTGGCATTAAGAGTCTGAGTCAAAAGCATCAGTCTTCAGTGGTTTTGTGACCAGCATGTCTCAGGTGTGCCTTTTTTCTCTGCAGAGGATTTTTAGTTAATGGTTTCTTCTTCCTACTTGCTCTGATCAACTGGAAAAAAAAAAACCGAACCACGGCTTGATTTACTGTGTAGGTGTGGGTTACTGTGATTCACCAGGTCATTTATCTGATCACCTCTTCCTATGTATGCCTGGGAAATAAAAGCATTTGTGATCAGATAGGTGTTACCACCACTATTTATATTAACACAAATAAAATGCTACATGCAACACCACAGACCCCCCATGGACACACACTGATTTCACACACATTTTCCACACATTTCTACTGGCTCTGCTTGAGACCACATATTAAAACCCACCAATCTTCCCAGCAGACTGATGAAAGCCTCAGTAAAAACAGCTGCATTTCACATGTGGTTTAACTTAATGTCTCATCCTGAATGTTTAACTCTAGCTAGTAATGCTTCTTTTTAATATTCACAGTCATCTTTATCTTCACATTAGAAGCAAGGCATTCAGCCTTGAAAAGCACAGGAGAATACTCTGAGGCTGGTAACACTTCATTTCTGGAGTGTTCAAAATCACTTGTTTTGTTGCAAGGAACATGAAGGGAAATTCATGTTTGATAACCTGTGAGCACATAAACCAGTTGCATAGCACTGTTAAACAGTGTAAACAAACACTGATCTGTCCACACAGCACTTATTTTCAATCAAAATGAAGCATTACAGAAAGTAAGTAGCATTGCATATTTTTTCAGCTCGAGACTAGTATTAAAAACAAAAAAAAATTTAATATGCATCTCTCCTCCTGGTTGGGCCTGAAGAAAAAAGTTACAAAACTATTTACTAGAAGCTGGAACATGCCTAAAAACCAACAGACATAGAGAGTCCCTTGGGTGGGTAACATGAATTTAGAAGATCCTTATTTTTTTCCCCTTGAACCTGGGATAAGATTAAAGATCAGTCATAAACTTCCACGAGCAAGCCCACAGTCAGTCATATGTCTGTCCCCCTGCATGAATGACTGTCCCAGACACAAACATCAATGCCACCGCTCTTATTTTCCTGGAAATACACTTCAAGCCAGGGAAGCCTTCTCTGCAGGTGCCTTCACTGCAAGCTGTGCCACAATCCCACGGCTTGAACGGTAACTCAGTGATGGCACAGGTTCCTGTACATGGTGATACATGGCACACTTTGGCCTGGCCTTCACTTGGAGTAAATCAATGAGATCAGAGGAAGGATATCACCTCCTTGAACATGCTTCTTAAGGCTATATGACACTGCTGAATAGGCTCTCAGGACAACCCAAAAACTGTGGCAAAAGTCTCTGTGACAGGATTATTGACCCCAGTTTCTTCAGCTCTAGGACAATAAGAACTTCAAGGGCTTTACAGAAAGCCCTCCTACTCTGTATTTAGGAGGAGGAATAGCAACTATCAAATTCCTTTCATGATTCCTGCTATTTTCTCTTCAATCTGATGTGACAGGCCTTATCACTTGAGAGGTTCACTTTGCAGGGAGCACTACATGCCCATTACACCTAATGCATAAGAGCCTTTCCTTTCAACATGCTGCAAAATGGTTTTTCCCTAATATTGCTAAGAACAGTAAACCATAAATGTCTGGACTGTGTGCAGATGAGACGAGTGCAGAAGAAGAGGATAAGAAAGCATTTTGCAAAGTTACAAAACCAGCAGAAGGTAGTGACACCAGCTCACAGCACTCATGTCAAAAACATTCCACAGAGCAGAGCCCAGCTCAGACAATTAGCAAAAATTTTTCATTGCACATTTCTCTATGGCAAATATAACATTGGCATCCATCAGTTTTCTATCCTGGTGTTTGTAGATAGTCCCTCATCTTACAGGAGTGGTTCACAAATCCTAAGTAAAGACAGAAGCAGCTCCAAAGTAAACGTTGTACAAACTGATATCAACAGCAAGCAGATGGAGAGAGCACAGAGAAAGCCTCATCTTGAACGTTCCTACTATAGCCACACTGAGTAGGGAGTGATGCCCATTCACTGAGCTTTGGTTCTTTCCCCTTTCTCATGAACTGGTGTGAGCCATACCAACAAAACCCCATTTGCTGGGGCATGCTGTGCACCTCCTGGAAAAGTCTGGCTCTGCAGGGATTCAGAGAGCCTCTTGCAGTGCATCCTGAGCCACTCATAAGAGAAGGAGCCACTCCAAGAAGCAGGGTTCCTCATTCATGTCACTCATGCCCTTCTCCTGGCACAGGCAGCAGTGGCCACACACGTGCAGTGACTGTGCATCTGCAAAAGTCTGCAGGCATGGGAGCAGGGAAGGGCAGGAGAAGTGGGCAGTGTTTTCCCAGGACACTCCATAAGCTCCTGAAGTTACAGCTAGGCAATTCCTTGGTTAAGTGCCGACTGCCTTTGAGAGCCTCAAAGGTTTTTTATTCCATTAATTTGCCTAATTGTTTTTGAATGTTCTGTAATTAATAAAGTGAATGGACAACAGGATTGGCAAAAGGTCACTGCTGACAAATGCCCAAATCCTTGGTGGGCAAAAGGAAAGAATTTAAGAACATTTTTCTCTCTGTTCCCCATGTGGAAGAATGGATTAGGTCAGGCTCACTGCAACTCCTGCTCTCTTTCTGTGGAGGTGCATAATAACTAAAGGCAGCCAACCTTAAAGCCCAGGACAAGGCCATGTCTGATTCTCAGCTGATGCATACTCATACATACTAAAGCTAACTCTTGTGGAATTATACACGGATTGAACCATCCTCATCCCAAGGTCAGAGTTGCCAGCCAGTACCATCAAACCATGAAACTCTATTCCCTGGAAACCAAAAATAGGACAGATCACCCCCTAAACTATCAAAATTTACTTTACTGCTGTTTCAACAGGAAAAAAAAAAAAAAGAAAGAAAAAATAACAAAAAAAGTGGCAAAGAACAAAGGGGAAAAAGAAAGAAGTGATGTGACTAAATGTTCCCAATGGACCTCTGCAAGTAAAAGAAGAAAGGCAAAAAGAGCGAGAGGTCACCAAAATGCATGTGATTAACATAATCAGTGTAAGAGCAGTGTCAGCAAATTAAAAATAGAGTCCACAACCCCCAGAAAATGTGCTCAGGGCAATACCAGGAGGAACCACAAGCTATGAGATGTGAGACTTTGGAATGAAGCTGAGCCAACGTGACTTTTAGTGACTGGAGAATGTGAGCAATCCATGGACAATCCTTCAGGGTTGCTGTCATTAGTAATTAAATTAAGCATTTAACAGATATTTATGGTATGCAGAGATAAATTCTAAGGAATTCAATTAAATTCCAAGTCCCTCCCTCTCCCATCACCTTTCCTGCACACTTCCAGTGACAACAGAACTCATCCATGGACGTGATTGTTCCAGGGAACTCCTCAAGGACAGGGACTAAGTTACCGCTTCAGTGGGAGCAGGGCTGGATTCTCTCAATCCTTCAGGCACTCAGGGAAGCAAAGCTTTGGGATGAAGGGCAATTCCAGGCTTGGAAATAAGGCAAATTTTTTACCAGCAAACAGAGCACACAGACATATCATGTGAAGTAATGGTTACCATACAAAACACTTGCAATCAAGCAGGATTGTTGACTGAGTTATTTTCCTTTCTTACCTGTTTATACCTCCCCGCCACTGAGCTATCTGAGGAACACTCTAGTATATTCTGGGTTTTTCTCAAAATCTTCAAAGCATTTACTTTGTAAACTAGTTACTTGAATATTTTAAAATTTTATTAATCTCTATTATATTACATAATAATTACATTATACTGCAAAACATGTTTCTGTTTTTGAAAAGAAACCTTGAAAATTACCAAAAAGGAATTCTTCAGAAAAATTTAACCTCTGCAGAAATCAATAGCAAAGAGAAATTCTAAGGATGGTATGTGAAACAACTCTACCCCTGGTGCCATTCTCCCTCATCGTTCCTTGGGTAGCAAATCAAAAATCTTTGCACAAGAGGAAAAAAAGTTCTCAGATACCTTCAAGGAACTATTAAAGATCAAGGCTCACTGAGAAAGGACAGTTTCAGGCAACTCCATATTTTCCAAAAGGGAATAGGAAAATTTTTGCATCCAACAGGGAAGAAGCATCAGAGCATTTTGATTTGGCTTCCAGTGGGACTGACTCCACCTGCATTCCCTGAACTCCCTCTGCATGCTGGTTCAGGAGCCCCACTGAGCTCAGGGCTGAGCCCCAGTTCCCACCTGCTCTTGAATTCAGGAATACATCCATTCAATTTGGATCCATCACATGCCAGGCCCTGATGGGGCAAAGATGGATCCAGCTGAGAAGGCTGAGTCACTGTCTGATCCCTGGAACTTAAGAGCTGTACAGTGGGATGGCTGCATAGGATGTCAAATCACCTCTGAAGGCTGTTGGCTTGGTTTGCCATATTAAAAATAAATTAAATTAGCAGCTCAATAAACTCAGTTGTAAGCTGCAGTTGTTAAACAATTCTTGCCATAGGGGTAGCAGACTCAGGGAAATCCAGGCCAGCAGTGCTTCAGCACTCTTCACAAAGAAAAGACAACCCATCTCATAATGGGAGATGCTCCCTTCACAAGGAATGCCATTTCTCTCTACCCACTTTGCTCCATAAGAGCGGCAGAGAAAACTGTCTTCATTCTTTCCAAGTCTGTCAACCCCCTAAAACTTCACCTCTGCATTTTCAGCTCTTTCCTATTCAAAATGTAGTTTCTTAATGTTGGAGAAGTGCTACTTATGATTTTTATTGTTTTTAACCTGAAGGTCATCTTTTCCCCTCAGTCACAGAGAAAGACTGCTTTCAGCTACCCAAAAGCTTTGTATTCCGTCTTGTAATACATCCCTAACCTACTACAAAAAAGAAAACCCAAACACACAGCCTTGAACCACAGCATTTAGGATTTTTGAATTTCCCAGTATGGGGAAACCATCCAGTCCTCGTTCCAGTCTCAGAGGCGAAGTCCAGGAGACAAAGATTTAAAAGAGAGGCTGGTTCCTGTGTTCTCCTGACTTTTGAGCCAAAGAGGACGTGTCCTGTTCTGCCAGGTAACCCGTGCCAGGAGGGGAGCCCTGCCTGGCACAGCTCCCTGCCTGCTCCCAGCTGGGGATGAGCTGCTTTCCCCCATCTCCCTGCACAGCAAAGACAACCAACAACTCCCTCCCACTTTGCATATTCCAATCTAGCATTTCAAACAGAGCCCTTTGCTTTTTATCCTAAAGTGGTACTTGTTAAAGGAGCTGTGACCACTCAGGCTATTTCCTCTGAGGATGATAACGCTGCTGCAGAAGCTTCATTATTATGCTAATGGAGCACAGGCTGAGCAGCTTTCATAACTGCCACATTAAATCATCTACCAAGGGGAGGCCTCGAGAGCCATTTACATTGCACTGGATGCATATTAATGAAGCCAGGAGCAGCAGAATTGTTTTGGAAGCAAATAGGTAAGATGAAAAAAAAAAAAAAAAAGAAAAGACATGATATTGAACATTGGATAAACTAGAGATGGGTAAACTTCACAAAGGCTCAGTCTCGAGGCTCGGTTGTGGTGTCTGTAGTTAGGACTGAACACCAGAAGCACACAGAAAGCTGCAGCAGCCCAGCTGTGATGGAGGTGTCTGTGACACACTGCAATGGCTCCCAGTGGCCCTGCTGTACAGCACAGCCTCACCCTCAAACACACAGAAGAGCACTTCTTTCCTCCTCCTGTCCTCCTCATGCCCTGCCTCCCTCCCTCTTGTCCCAGGACACACACTTGTGCTGCACCTAGTGCAGGTAATGCTACCACAAAATGAGATAAATATCTAACAACCTGCCTTCAGAGGAATTCAGACACAGCCATCAAGACCAAGGACATAAAAGCAAACAAGTGACATTTAGAGTGATCTTGGGCTGACAGCTGAATACAGATATACTTTTCCCAAAAGATGAGCCACGGGGAAGTCACCACAGATGAAGGGGGTGATACAGACAGGTTGGGTGGAAGAAAGAGCAGGAGTGATAATCACGGCAGCTCACCTGCCCAGACAGTGTCACACTGCTTTATTTCACATTTGCTCTACAAAATGTCTATTGTCAAGAGAGAGTTTAAGGGCAGAGCAGTGTCATTATTGACAGGAACTGGGAGCTTTTCCCACTCATATGAGAAAATTGCATAAAGGAGAGAGTTCTATGGAAAATGAGGGTGATGTTGGCATTGTTATTGAAGCAAAGTCAGGACCTTTTTATCAGATCACAGGTTTGTTTAGACAGATAGGCATATTTTTAAATGATTTATAGGTGAATATTAGTGCACTGTGGAAAGAAAACACACTTTAGAAACCTGGCATCCCAGGAAATGTTTTATTTTCTGATTCAAGCCATGCACTCTCTTCCATCACCATGTTCTGTAATATCAACAATCCACTTCCCTATCTTGCTCCTGCTACTCTCCTCGCTGGACATCTACCCTCCAGACCCAAACAATGTTGACAGCAATCCTTCATGTCCTCAGGACATCACCTTCTAGTGCTCTCTCCTTCCCCACCCCTCTTGACTTCAAAGGGATCCGATAAGAGAAAGCCAATGTTTACAAAAGCAATAATTCACCTGGAGCCAGTAAAGAATGATTTTCTTTGTGATTAAGAAGCATTTATCCACAATCTCATCTGAAACCCAAGAACACATCATCATTAAAACACATAATTTCTTTATGAATGAAGAGACTTCTTGCACACTGTCACTGCAAATGCCACGGGGAACCTTGCACATTACACATGTGCAAAAGTTTGGGAAAACATCAGTCACACCACCTTCAAAGTAAGACTTTGCAAGCTTTACCTGCCAAAAAAGACCAGAACAAGATGCACGAAAGTCTGCAGTAGCTTTCTCCATCTTATGACAAAAGAATGACTGGGGATAGCGTGGGCCTTCGGAGTAATGACCCAGCCAAAGGGAAAAGCTCTGTACCAACTTAGCAAAGTGCTGAGGGAAAGCAGACACTGCTGCAAGATGCCTTACCCCATCTTCCCCAGCCTAAAGAAATTATTCTCCACTTCAGTTACCTTTACCTTTAATTGACTTTTGCACATCCACAAATGGACTTTTGAAGAAATTCCCAAGTCTTGTTTTCCAGTCATTTAAAAGTGTCTTCTGCCCCACTGATTTTTTTGGCAACACCTCACTAAAAAACTAATGTTCATGTTCTCATGATAAGTGCCCTTCCTACAGAAAGCAGCAAATGTTGTTTGCCATTTTTGAGACTTTTCCTTCAAATACTGCCTCTTCTATCTCAGTTGTGCTGCCAGCAGTAAGGGGTACCATATCAGCAGATAAGCTGGGACACATAAAAGTTGTAATGCCCAGCATCCATGTCTCCTCACGTATCCCAAAATACCTAACTTTAGACACAATCTAGTATGCACTATCCTTGAAAGGGAAAGAAAATATTTATGAGTGTCTTGCAATTCAACAAGTAATATTAATCTGATAATAGATAAATGACAGAACAACATAACACAATTACATAAATACTCCCATAAAAAGAAAATATAACGGATATATATAAAAATAGACTTTTGTACTTCTAAAAAACAAGAAATGTTTTGAGTGACTGTCAACAAGCTTAGTGTAGCAAATGGATAAAATATGTAACATTTTCAGTATCTGATCACAAATCAAGTAGGTGGTTTGATTTGCTTCTTGCACACCCAGAGCCCATTTTTGCCCCATTAGCTGTTCAGCTTCCAAAGCTTTGGGATACAGACTGATTTCCTGTAGGTGTTTATGTAGCATCTCTCAACAGCACCACAGGGCTCACTCCTGAATGAGCTCTTTGCATAGGGCTGCACTGCCATTATTGCTGCTGCTAAAGACCATCTGAGTGATGTGCATGGAGCCAGGTAAGAAGCACAGGACAGCAGTGGATACTTGCATACCTTGCCTATCTTATGAGTGATAATTCCACTCCAGGTTAATTTACTTTCATTATCTAAGCAAGGCAAGTGTGTGTTAGAAATGTGTTTGTTTGGAAGTTCCACAAAGGAGGTTGGTTTATGTTGCAAGCAAATTAATGAAACTTAACCTTTCAAACATGAACAGATGGCAGAAGAAACAGAAATTCCATCAGCTAATAAGATAAAAAGTCTACTCAACAAGGTAAAGTTCATAGTCAAGAATCTAGTCTTGTACACACAGAGAGATCAGGAGATACACGAGAGCTCTGCATGGTTTTGATTTGTACCAAAGCCCCACAAGTCTTCGTTCCTAATCTCTGAAAGCCTGACATTAAATTAAACTTATATATGTGGTTTTGCTGAGGACAGGATGAGGATGGAACTACTCTGTATATTTGCTAAATATTATCAACAGAGGCGACATTTTCCACTGCTGATAGCCACAGATTCCACTTCATTGCTTGTCTGTGAATCACAAGCTCCCAAACCACTGCCTGTCTATTCCATTTTAAGCACTATTTTATCCAAACCAGTTAGATCCCTGTAAAGTGCTGGTTTTGCCCTGCTCATTCCAATGTCTGCTTTACAAATGGTTTATTCTCTTTCACTTCCCCAGAGCTGTCCTGTGCCCTAGTCCTGTGTGCTCCTGAAGGGATTTTTTCTAGAAGGTTCTGAAAGATTTCAGTGCTGTCACTGCAGAGTTGCTGTGTCCAGCACCACAGGCACTGGGGCTGAGTCTGGTAGCTGCAGTGTCATTGGGGAGTATCAGGAGGGCTTCAGTCTGTCATCCGGGGGTGGAAGGGACACAGCAGGACATCAGATGTGCCTGTGGGACCAGCACTGTGACTGCCCACCAAACTGGGCACTGAAGTGCAAGACAGCATCTGACTCTGCAGGTAGGGCTGAACCATGGCTGGGTCCTGCTTTTCCTTCATGAGACTACACAAAACCAGAAAGGTCCAAATGCTCTCTGGAACCAGCTGCTGATTCTCAGATAGATTCATCACTCAATGGTTAAGCAAATGTAAAGAAGTCTTTCCTTCATTTCAGAAAAACTGCCTAATCTTTCCTCCAGTGCAGATGACAGTTTTGGAGCTCCAACCTCCATCAGAGTTCCTGTTTTGGAAATCAGCCATCCTTACTTCTCTCTGGCAGGCAATGGCAGGGAAGAGAGGATAAACCTTCTCTTCCAGGCCGGGGACACCAGCCACCAGAAGGCACCAGTGACACCAGATAGAGACCCTTTAGAGCTGAAAATCTGCAAGCTGCTCTCCCCTGACAGGCTGCTAGGAATGCCACAGGCAGGCAGACAGCCTGGGAGAGGGAATTTGCTTCCCTCATTTCTTTCTTGTCATCTGTAGCTCAAAGCCATCAACTAGACGTGTTGAGAGAAATATATAGCTTGTGTTTGTCTTAAAATACAACACCTCTCGTAGCTCTACAGTTTGTTATTTCCCGTCAGAACATTTTTTAAAATTATGTAGTTTGAATTGCATGTGTTTCTATATATTGATAATTAATCATCAAATCATCTGGCACCTAGACTGTCACATAGAAGCTGAGGTAACACATTTACAATGTTCAAGGAAAAATCTCTGTTTCTGAATGGACAAAGAAAACATATACCCAGATTAGAGGAATATGCACATGTCTAACACTTCCCAGTTTTGAAAAGAGAGTTAATTCTTTTCAGCTTAATACAATAGACCTGGAGTGTACAGACCTGGACCTCTGCCAGCACCTGTCTGTTCAGGAATTCCATCCACTTTAATAAGCTGCTGCTCTCTGGATCTCAATTAACCAGACAAGCTGGTGCAATTGTAGAGAACTCGAAAACAAGAAGAAGAAGATTTCACAGATTCTCCATCTTTAGGCCTTCTGTAAGCATGACACATACAAATAGAACCCAATATTGTAGGTGACATCCTTAAAATTATGAATTACTGTGAGGCAACGAGAAGCTGGTAGAGAAACATCAGCATGAGGCCCCAGAACAAATGTTATTTTTCATGGCTTACTTCAATCATTGTCATCAAAAGTCAGCATCTCTACCAAGCCCCTCATTGGTGCCACGGCTCGAGATCTGCCAGGCCTGCAAGCTGCTCCATGAATTAACCCCAGCTCCAAGCAGACAGAAGGGTTCACCAGCATGAACCTAATTACAGGATGGAAGACCACATCTACACAATGACAATCTAACTACCAGAAGAGAGACACATCAAAATGCCTGAACAGCACGTTAAATCATGAGAACTTGATGCTTGCATTGTAAGAGTCTCACAGGATTTAAAAGGAATGGAACCAACAGATTCCTACAGAAATTACAGTTAAAATCCCACAATGTTCTCTAGGCAATTGTATTCTTCCCACATATTATCCAACCTCACTAAAGAATCCAAAGCAAGGAAAAAAATTTTGCAGTAAATTGCTTTTGCTTATTACTTGCTTAAGTGTAACCCAGAGATTCCTAGTAAATACCATTTGACTGCTCACATGCACTTTTATTTTTTAATCATGGCATAAAATGCTGCTACCCTGCCCTGTAAAACAGCCTGGCTTTTACTACAGTCATGGTCAAGCCTGTCTGGTCTGTTGGGACTGGATGGTTTTAGGATGGGATGTCCAGCAGAGTTTTATCCATAGATAACCACAAACCACAAAAGACAGCTGAAAGTGGGAAGCACAACCTGTGGGTAAGGCAGGCAAATAAGCATCAAGGCTAAACAGGAATGCAACCAGAAAACCACCCAAAGAGGGCAAGACAAAATATTTGCAGATTTTATACCTTAGTGTGTAACCATTCAATAGGTCTAGTCCTAGCCCAAATGTTAATTCTCTTCTGTGATGCCTATTACAAACTGGCTATTGAAAAGGCAATAGACATCCATGACACTACACGAAACACAAATTTGGAATTTACACAACAATATAAACTGGTTTTCAGTAACTGGTCCACTTCAGATCTTGGCTTAGAACTTACATTTATATCCTAAGGACATGAATATGAAAATTCAGTCTGAGGAAGGAATTGGGCATTAAAATTTCAAGCCAACAGAAATAAAAGTTACCATTAGTTTTTAAGTAACTGACTGTGTCCCTTGTGATGGAAACCAGGGACAACACCTTTGCAGGCAGTGCTGACCCTCACCCTCAGATTACTACATGGTTTAAGATTCTAAAAGGACAAGAGGCAGAAGCCCTTAAATAGAGTTGAACTTGTGTAAATAAGAGTAGAATATTAATTCTCTCTTATGGCTTTATCACCATTCTTAATATAAACAAACTGAGTTTTCTTCACTTTTTTTCCCCTCTGTCCAAGTGTTAGAGGTGCAGCAATACATGCCTCCTGCCAAAGGAATAGCTCTTAGACAGACAGAAAAATCATGAGCTTCCCGATTATCTCCTTTTGGTTGATCTTTGGGCTGTTTCCCATTAAATATACCTCTGTCAAAATGAACACACCACAGCCATGAACCCTCCCCCTCACCCCATGGAGGCCCATCACAGCAGATCAGCACACTCACTGACATGGCATAACCTGATTCACATTGCAGATCCTCACTGGTAGCCTGAGGCCAGGGTAAAATAAATTGCATCAGTGTTATCTGTGGGATCAATTGATTGCAGGGTTTAATATGACTAAAGTCCAGGAGAATTTGTGAATGCTCCAGACACAGGGCAATTCTTTGAAATCAATGATTGCTAGAAAGGCTCCATAACTGGGGGCTTAAGGCTATTAACACCAGCTGGTCATTAAGTCCACACAAATTGCTATAGCTTTTATAACCTTTTCTTATCTAGAGAAAACAATTAAACATTTTAATTACATTACATGGATGACAGAAGATAATTGGAGTTATCAGGAAATTATGTAGTCCTGTTAATGTGAGTTACTATGTCATTTCAATTGCTTACAAATGTACTTGCCATCTAGATAAAGTTAAACTAACTTTCAATTAGGTCCATATTCAAACCACAAAGATGGAAGAACACAAAATAAGTAACCCAAAGCCAAATGAATTATCATATTAAGCTGGTATTTTATAAATCCTGCAATCAAGATATTGTGATATGGACTGAATTTAAAAAGTACAGCTGTCACCTGTGGAAATAAATTACTTTTCATACCTATTCATATTTTAAAATTGCAAAGGACATAGAATACAAAAGTTTTATGTTTATATAGCTTCTGTGAACCATCCTGCACTTTTTACTTAAAAAAAAATAGTGCCATCAATAGAAGACAACCTGCCAAAAGTTGTTCTTTGTATTACTTCATTAAGTCTTTGCCCCTTTAGGTCTGTTCTGGGTGTGTGGGTCTTCCAAAGCTCCTAATTCCACAATACCAGGTTTGCCCCATGTTTCAGTTCTTCACTGGGATTGGGCTGTTACAGTGAGATTTGCAAAGGACTACAACTATGTTCAAGTGGGGAGCTTTCACACCATCACTTCAGCCTTTTTAAATATGAAGAGGATGTGCAGAAATGTACCCCTTAATTTTTTGCTGCCAATCTTTTCTTGCATAAATTGCTAGGGCTGAACAGCAGGCACAACAGCAGTTGCATTAGTTCCCAGGGAATTCCTGGTCACAATGTGCCAGCCTGTTGGACTTTGAAGATTTACTGTTTTGCACTTAAGGGAAACATATAAGAAAATATTTACAAGTGCTCATTAAGGCTAAATTGTGTCCTTACCCTGTGCAGGTACCCTGGGAATTAAGAAAATTCTATAATGAGAATGGATGTAAGGCTGTCACACTTATGCAGGAATAGTTACTTGGACAAGGGAAGGATGAAGAACTAAACTACAAATACAGTCAAGGGCAAAGTTTAGTAGAAAGTGAAATATGAATCCCCTTTATTATGGACACAATCATACTGGGATGTATAAACAGGAATATATTCTGAAAATTTTATGTCAACTAGTCTTTTCTCACCTCCAGCCCCAGTGAGGCTGCAGCTGTAAGTACTGTGCCCAGATTTTGTTCTTATACCTGAAGCAGCTTGCAGAACAGAGGCAGCACAGCGTTAAAAATGCAACTACATTTATATTCCATCATGTCTAGATGATTCACAGGGAAAGACTGGCCTGCAAGAGATTTATGCAGAGAAGAGGATTTCAATTATCATTTACAGATACATATGGCTTTGCCGTGTCTACAGCAGAAAAAGCTGCAGTGGAGGAGGCTCAGGTTGAACTGAAATACAGGAACAGATCACACAGACATCTCACAGAGACTGTGATAAAGGCAGGCACAGCTGACCCTGCTGTGAAAACACACAGGGACAGTCATGTGGGACTCATCCACATGATTTAATATGATATTTTTCTAACATAGTCCTCATTGTGTTGCCAGGAACTGAAAGCCTACATGATGATGTTTCTCAGGGAAGGAAAATAATGAAAAATCTGCATAGCTGTGTGATGGAGGCTAAAAGTCAGAATGGGCCAAGAGCTGCAGCTCCATCCTAGCCAACACACCACAGCCTGAATCAAGTCCTGATTTATCAAGACTTACTGCACTAAACAAAAAATCTGGTCCCCTAGTTGGGGACCTGGCCATCTCACAGGCTTTGTATATAAGCAGAAGTGGATCTGTAATAGACAATTTAGGATTACTTAGGATGCATCCAGAAAGGAATAAAAGACACTACTTTGAATTTGCATGATGGAAGAGCCAGGAGATTCTGAATCTGGTTCAAGTTTATGAGGTCAGGTCTTGCAAGCAAAAAAGGATTTGTGAGTCTCTGCTTGCAGATCACACACGTGAGGTTGCACATTTCAGGACATAAATATTGGCATAAAAACCTTCCAAAAGAAAACTTGGCACTCCTGAATTTTATGTTGGGGATGGATTCAAATTAAAATAAGATTTGACTTCCAGGTGTTCTTACTGTAACCATTTTATTTTGGTATAACTTGGATTTTTAATCTAAATGTGTCCAAAATCTGCACATTGCCTACCCATACTGAGGAATTATTTAGTTTGTGTCAGGGACAGGGCTGTTGAAGGTGATGTGTGCTCCCTTACACAGAAACACAAAAGTTTTCACATTTTTCTATATTATCCAGTCATCTATCCCATCTTTTCCAAAGTTTGGCATTTTACACAGACCACACACTTAAGTTTGTTTCCATTGACTTTCTTGACATTTGTACACACAGAAAAGCAGCCAGAACTCAACTCAAAGGGCTTCATCTATTTTCCTGGAAAACTCAGCAGCTTGTCCCTAAATGTAACAGATCTATCCATGACAGCAGCATAAATTCAACTGTCCTCATATCCCCAATTTCTTCCTATCAGAAAGGCACACAAGCAGCCAGCTGCAGTATTACATGCCAAGAAAATCCAGTTATTCTTTGGGGTGGAGTTCACAGAAGAACCATAATCCCTGAACTGACACACTGCTCAAAGAAGAGCTAGGAAAACCAAGGAAGTTTGGTTACAGCTACACACAAAGTCTCAGATGGTTGCTTGCAAAAATAGGAAGCTGTTCATAAGGCAGATGCTAACTAAATCTTCATAGCAAAGCTGCTCCTGTGCAAAAAAATCTCATGTCTATCTCAGAGTTCTACATTTCCTTTAATATGCCTCAGCCTACTCACAGCAAGCACTGCCTGTGTGTCCAGCATCATTTGACCATGATCATTTGCTCACTTGATTTTTCAGCTCTTTTCCCCCAGGATGTACCATCTGTAAAAGTTTCCAGTGCTTTTTCACAAGGTCTCTGTCCATATGTGGCCTTGGGGAGAAATCCACCATATTAAACAACTGCAAGTAGTTCTCCTGATCTACATGACAAGCTACACTGGATAAAATGGTGCTTTAAGAGAAGAATTATTTGAATGTGAAAAGGGTTATAGCTTACATGGGAAAGCAGGAAAAAACACAATGGCCACAGCATCACTGATGATATTTAGAAAGTGGAAAATATTACAATTATCTCCTCATCATGACTCTCTTTTCTTAAATGAGCCATTAATCTGATACAGACACCTAAGCAGAAAAGAAAATATCCAGTTTCCTTTCCTTTTTTACTTTTTTGTACCCATATTCTGTTTTGGGAGGGAGATGACATGTGGCCTCACAACTATCCAGCTTTACTAAGAATGAGATTTTCAAGGAAACTCAATGCACTTGCATGATGCCAGACCCAGTTTAAGTTCTGCTTAATTTAATGAAGAAACCCAGAATATATTCACTGAATATTTCATGAAGCTGCCTGTGCTGCATGTTGGAAGGTCAAGTCCAATGTACATCAAGAGCCCATAGAAGGGCAGGCCAAGGACTGTGTCTTGATCTTAGACTGGTTTTTTCCACTCACAAGGAAAAACATCCTGTATGTAAAGCATCTGCAGAGAGAACTGCTTGAATATATGGTGACAAATCTTTCATGAAGATGAAGATGAAATAGGGCTATCAATAGAGCAGCTATGATGATGACAAGAATCGAATCAGCAGTTTTTGCTATTTTAAAAACTACTTAAAATGCCAGCATTCAGAGTGGTATTTTTCGTTTCTGGTTTTATGATGCATCTAAGGGAAATATGTGCTTCATATGAATTCATGGTTATTGCACCACTGCTGCAACACTTCAGTGTGTGTCAGCATTTTCATGGTGAACTTTGGAGCACTGGGTCTGTAACCTGGCCATAAAAATCTGCCCAAAGCAGGAACCTGACATAAAAGCTAACATAGGTGCATTATTCTAAGCTGTGTGGGATAAAACATTTTAACCTGAGATAAATTAAAAATGATTGATTAATGATCAGATTAATGATAACTGGATTTGGTCACTTTCTTGACTCAGATTGAACACATAACCCAGGATGCTAAATCAACCATTTGTAGTATCATCCTAACCTTCTAATACTGAGATGTTTTCAGACCTCCTTATTATAGAAACAGGGTGTCTCAATCATGTTAGAAAGGTGGTTTTGGAGTTCTCTATCTTCCTCCGCTGCTTTTTAAGAACGTGTCCAGGACATACACTTTTCATGCAGAGACATTACTGTTTCCACATTTTAAATGGGACTTCCAGCTCAGAAACATGCCAAAGGTCAGGAAATGTGTCAGAGTGAAAAATCAGCCTTCTACCCTAAATCCTTGGCCTTCACACCAATCAAAAGAAAAGCAGCAACATTCTGATCTCTTCATCAGCGTGAATTTGCACCAAGAGATTTTTTTTCCTTAAGATGTCTCAGTTCTAAGTCTCTCACAATAGCAACTATCACTTCTGCAACAACTTGAGTAGAAATAAACTCATAAAAAGTATTCTGCGATTAATCCTATCTCATCATGCATATCCTCTCAGCAACAAAACTACCAACCTTATATGGAGATTATTCTAAGCCCACATCTTTTGGATAACTGTGAGCACCAGTGATTGTGCAGCGAACCCAGACTGAATGTTGATATGCACTGAATGTATTTATGTTTTTGTCTGGGAGGGCCTGTGTATCTTAATGATGATAAAAGCTGTTAGAGAAACAGCTTGCCTCCTCATTCCACAGTTTATAGCTTTGAAAGGAAAAATATGATATCCTGTGCAATTTGCAAAGCGTACAACTGAAATTTGAAAAGGAATAAGATTATTCTATCAATGAAGAGTTGCAAGCACAATGCTGGATAACTGAGACTGGAAGGAAAAGGCAAAAAACAACACCACAAAAAGCTGTTTCATTAACTTCAATAAAAGAAGAAAGACTTTGAAATCTAACAGGACACAATCTTGAAGGCAACTCCCACATTAAAAAAAGGTCTGTGGAGTCATTTTTGGGGGCCAGATCAAGTTTATTTTTAAAAGTCAAATGTGTGCAGTCTAGGCTGTGGTACTGGTTTGATACTGGCCACTTTGATAACTTAAAAGAGAAAACTTTAACAACAACATACCACCCATAATAATAATGTTGCTATAGAATGCTTTAGAATACGTAACATATAAAATACACTAATGTATATTGTCAAAAAGATCTAAGCAAAGTGTATTATTTGGTGTCTAAGTGGGTAATTCCTTAGAGCAGCAGTCTCCAAGATAACAACTTAAACATTTGGCTCCCCTTTGTGTCTTGACAGCAGTTCTTATTTGTTTGCTTTATGTATTAAAGCATCATTTCAATATAATGAAGTACCACATCATATTCAATATCTACAGCACAGAAATGAAAACATCCTTACTGCTAATCACCTTATAAAGTGGACAAGTCTCCTAATTTCCTCTGTTTTTCAAACATCAGAAATTTCATGAGTTAAATTAGAGCAGGCAATGGGTATTAAAGCCTGACAGAGAGAAGTGTGAAGATGCCTCTCCAAACCCACATTCTGCATTTACATATTAGCTTCTAACATTACAGGAAAATTACTACATAGTGTGATATAACAAAGAAACATACATTTTATACACAACAATTATAAACTCAGATTCCATTTGCCTTGATTCATCATTTAAGCAGGATGAGAAATTGAGGCTTAATTGGAAAGGTACATCATGGGACAAGACACAGAGAGCTGCAGTCAGACCCTGAGAACAGCTCATTCATACACTTATTTTCCCAGTAAAGGGGGTGTTTCTGGACCATTTCTCATGTGAGAGGCTCAGGACATTGTAGCTTAAAAGAGCCAAATTAATCAGTGTACTGACAGCTCTCTCTAACAAGATTTCTCCTCACTTAAGTAAGTTCATTTCCAGGTATTAAAACCTAATTTTAGTTTGAAGCTAAACCTCAGACTTCTGTGATAGGCCACTGTAGAACAACCCATCAATGCTCTATTTCCAGCCCATGAATTTAAAAGAAATTTCCAAAAGGAAGTGCTCTGTGGTTCAGAGACAGGCCCTGGAGAAGGAAGGGGAGGCACTTCACACTGGACAGCTTTAAAGGAACATTCTGCACCTTTGGAAAACATTCAGATCTCGTTGTCCTGTATGCCTCAGAACCTACATGAAAAACTAAGGGATGCACCAGGGGTGCATATATGCAGATATATTTATCCTTAAATTATTTCTACACATTAAAGAATTGTTACACTTTCTTTTTCTTTTTTAGTTTACTTTGTATAATTTTTGCTTTCTGAAAAACTAATGCTCATTTTCCAAGACTCTTATGATAGTGCTTCTCAAGCAATATCCTGGGGTCTCTTTCATGACACCCAAACAGAATTAGGAAAAGAATATCTATTTTCTAGAGCGTTGCTGAGTGTAGTTCATGAGATTAAGTTGCCAGTTTCTGTTCTACAAAAATCTCTCTGTTTTGGGAAACCAGACAACATTTCTGAGGGCTTTCTGCCCTGAGCCCTCAAAGCATGAAGCAGCAGGAGTGGAAGGAAGTCTGCCTTTGATTGTTAACAAAGATCAGCTCTGATGGATGCCCTGGGCTCGCAGTTTTCTCCCCAGCCTTGCCTCAGTACCGCCTGACACATTCTCTCTTGTTAAACCACTCCAGTTTGCAGCAGGACATTCATCTTCCTGGCCATGCCTGCATCCCTGTGTGCACCAGCCCTGGTGAGCATTTGCACTGCACCAATGCCATGGAAACATGAGATTCCAGAGAGCTCAGGAACCACTTCCAAGTAGGCAAACTGAGAAAACTCCTGCAGTCTCGTTGTCTCTGAAGGCTGTCACTGCCATGCTGCCCTCCAGCAGCCAGGTCCATACCAGGACTGGGCTGACAGCTCCTGCTGCATGGCTGGTTTGGGATAAGCTGCTACGATCCCGCCTCTCAGCATGAAAGGTAACAAATGCCATGTTTCTTTCAGTAGAAATAGTCCATGAGCCTCTGCAAAGCTGCTCAAGTCAGAATGTTTCAGATAAAAACATCTGAAGAGCCGTGGCAAAATTTCCTTTATCCGATATTTACATTATCATGCCAAACTGTTACTGTACTCAGCTGAGGCTGACTGACGTGGGACATGAGAGAAACATATCCTGAAACAAACTGTGATTCTTTGTCAGACTCAATACCCCATGTGAAGCAGGAGAAAAGCTTTTCTATACCCTCGAAGGATACAACAAATGGAAGCAATTCCACAGTAGGCTCCACAGGATTGTATCCGTACTGAATCACACACTGCAGCACCCACACCCTCCTCTTGTGTACAGGATCTGAGCCTTTGTACAAACTGAACTCACATAAAACAAATTTTAAACCTTGTCTTTCCCTAGGTTTCTTGGTTCACTGAGATTTGAACATTTCATGTATCCATCCAGGTAACCTGTTCTGACAGAAATAGCATTGCTATATTTGGCATTTGAAAGTGCAATTCCTTAAACAACAATCATTCAATCTATTCTTTTCACTCACATTCACTCTCCAGTGTAAACTCTTAATGATGCATAACTGGGAAATGTTTACCTTACTTTTACAAAGCTGAGAGCAAACCTAAGGTGCAGAGTGACCAAACACTGTAAAAAAATGCATCATGCAAAGGGCAGCTGAAGCAAGATATTCAAATTGCCTACTGGTTCAAAATTTCCCCCAGGAAAGTCATTAAAATCTATTTGTAAGAGAACAATGAGATTTAAAATGAGCTGACAGAAGACAAACTCAGCTGGGAGACCATCCTCCCTGGAAGTTTGAATTTTTTTCACTCCAAAGCATCTCTCAGTCTGGAAGAGCACTGCAACCCACACAGCTTTCTAAGAACATTGAAGAAAACCCAGACATTTAACATTTGCTTGCCAGCCAAATGGACCTCTAAGGTGCCGTGTCTCTGAGTGACTTCACCCAAAGTATGTGCAATATTGAAGGAATCCTAACTTAAGTGGTTTTCAAGGTAACTTCACACAGAGGAAGTCACACAAACCCTGGGAAAATCATACTGATCTGGACTGGGTTTTAATTTTGTGAGAAAGCTAATGTAGGAAGGGTTAGAAGAAAATAAAAGCCCTAAATCAGATGCACTGGGGGAGAAATTGCACCTAGGAAGTGGCAGAATACGCTCAGCAGGCCAGAAAAATGAAGCTTTAGGGGTTCTATCTGTCTAAATAAGACCTGGATTCACTATTATATCCCAGTTTGACAAAACACCTCAGCACAGGCTTAAAGCTAAGCCTGTGCATAACTTCCACTGAAGACAAGATAGATTTTTTAAGATGTCAATCACTAGAGAAGCTAAAGGTTTTTAGTCCAAATATCCCAATTCTCTTTCAGCAGGACTTCTGAAAGAGAGAACAGTTTTCTGCAGCACACCTCACTGTTTGAGGAAAACAGTGATTACAATTTTCCAACCCTGAAGTTAGGTACTTAAATCCCAAGCCAGGTACATAAATAATAAAGCTGCGTGACTTTCAGACGTGCTGAGTTCCCACTGATTTTAATGAGGGCACTGAGTGTTCAGATCCTCTTGAAAGCAACACTATTTAGATACCCAGGTATGAATAAAGAATCTTGACTTCGAGAGGGAAACAGCTTTTCTAAGAGCCAGATGGAGTTTTTTATCACTCCTTTTACACGACTGATTGGGGATTCTGGCTCTGAGTGATGATCAACCACCATGTCCCACAGGAAGAGCTGCACTTTTGTTTGCAGCGGGATGGACCCGAGGTAAAGGCAGGCTGCCATCTGCCCCTTGAATGCTGAAGTTAAAACATGCACAATTTAAACTGAATTTCTTCACTAACAGCCCCATGTACACTGGGACTTCCTAAAAAGATGGCAAGGAAGCTATAGCATCACTAAGAAATTTCATAGCCTCAGACTTCTCAGACATGGCAGGAGCAAGGCACTGTTTGTAGTGCATCTTTTAGATGCATCTTTTAGAACACATCTTACACAAAACAGCTTGGTTTAGATGTTTTCTCCATCACAGAAAGGATAAGAGCTTGAAATCTGGGAATATTCAAGCTGTTATACCCTTTAGGCAGCAAATTTCAGCAGGTCATTGTCAGTTGACCCTCCACTTCTCTTTCTGAGCTGGAAGGTTGAAGCCATCCATGACCTGTATGAACCCCTGGTTCTGTCAACCTCTTGAAGCTGGGCAGGTGTGGGACTCCAGCTGTGGAGCACTAAGCCCTACACTGGTCACCACCTCCAGTACCTTCTTTGTCCATATATTCAGTGGTGGAGGCAAAACACTGCTCAGTGCTTTGGAAGAGATCCTCCTGCAGTGTCTGGGGTAGAGCTGACAGGACAGAGCTGCTTGTTGGCACTCACACGATTAAAATAATGCATGTGGCACAATGATCCATCATCCATGGCAGACATGAAGCACTCTCTAATATCAATTACCAATTAAGAGCTGACAAACAAATTTTTCTGATTAGGGGACCAGTAAAATTACAGTCTGCAGGGAAGGAAGAATCTCACCTCCTTTTCTAGACTTACTCTGCGAGCCCAATCTCAAATAAACAGAAGGAAATGCAACTGTTTGAGAGAAGCTTCTGAAAAAGGGGGAGAAAGAATTCTCCGTGTGATTTTCAGATATTTGCAGATATTTTACTTGAATTTACAAGCTCATCACATTTCCCAGTGCCACATTGCATTTATTAGTGTAAACAACGTGGTGGGTAAGATCCCAGCAAACCAACAGGGAAGAAAACAATTCATACTTCTGGCAGAGTTTATATACCTGGTCATCACTTGCAGCAAATTGCTCATAAGGACACAGCTTTTTCCAGAAGCTGTTTATTTAAGGGCTTAATGGATATTCTTGTCACACTAGGCAAAGAAAAGTCACATAAAAACCTCTGACACATCATTTGATGCTATTTTATATTGTAAGAAATTTGGCATACATCACATTACAGTGCAATGCATTATTAAGTGTCATTCCAGGATATGAGATAATCAATCAGAAAGATCCTTTGGGATCAAATGAAATTGAATAACTGACATTTCAGCATGAAGAAAAGTGTGGGGTCGACTGAAGAAGTTGCCATTTGAGGAAAAAACTGTTCAAAGAAGCTTAATTATTTCTATTTCCCCTTTCCTCTTCATAAATATTCCCAGTTGTATTGCATTTAGGTCTCAAATCCAGGGCCCTTCCTCTGCTCAGTGCCCAGATTTCCCACTGTCTACACTGTGAGTCCTGGAAAGCCATAAAACACAAAGAAATTCCCTGTAAAGAATCTGATCATGTTACCCAGACCATTTGGCCTTGTGCTTGCATTCATTCTATGAAATGGAATGCTAGGAAATGCTCTGACAGCCAGGAACAGAGGGGATTGGGGAATCTCTTTGGGTTCCTCATCCACTTCCCACCCCCTTCCTTTCTCCCTCTGTCCTGGGTCAGGCTCCTTTCCCAGATCAGTCTCTGTGCACTCAAACAAAATGCAGACTGATGGGGAATGTTGCAGTAACCGAAACCCCCTTTGGAGAAAAAAACAAAGGGGAAAAAAAAAGAAAGTGAAAATAAAGACAAATTGCTGTTTATCTGAACCAATACAAACCTATTCTGATGGGTAGAAATAGTAGTTGGAAAAACTACTTTTGTGACCCAGTATATCAAATCCAGCATTTCTGTTTGGCATAGGCTTGGCTGCCTTAGTCCAGAAACAGTCCAGGCTGGGAGAAGGACATGTCTGTCACACACATAATGGCTCAGTGCTCTACACTGAAATAATTTATGAATCCCAAGAGGGCTAGATTCTGCAACTAAGGTTCAGGAAAAGTCACATTACAATATATTTTATAACTTCTTTAATTCTTTTATTTCTTTAGCTGTGAATGCCTCCTTTTGGCCATTTTTCATGTATTTCACAAGCCTGCACATCTAATCCCTGGGCAAAGTATCCATATCAAAGAGGCAGCTCTTGAACAAGAGCAGCCAAAGAAGCACCTGTACCCTTGGGTAGAGACATATGGTACATTATGTGAAAACAAAATACACACATACAAACACAAATGTCCAGTGAATTTAGCACATATTTAAAACAAGTCACTAGCAGAAATTCTCCACAGCATTTTTCCAGAATGCCTCCTGTCTCACATCTCAGAAGACAGCTTGCTGCTTGATAAAAACCACATTTTAATAGGTGCCATTTAATTCAGTACTGTGTAAGCAATGACATGACCTCTGCTTCACAGACAGTAGAGGCATTTTTGAAACCAACTAAGCTTAATTACTTTCAATTGACTAAACACATAAGCTAGCAGTAGGATGTTTAAAACTGACAAACTTAACAGCTCTCCTTTAATTATCTTCAACGAAATAGTCAACTAAGGAGATATCTCCAGAAGCAAATAAATGAATTTGGCTTATGAATCCCACAGTAGCATGGGGTTGAGTAGGACATCAATTCCTTTAGTAGGGTGTCCATTCCATGTAGCAGCTGCTGAAAACTGTAATGTTTTATGTGTTGCATTTACCTGGCTGACCATGCAGAGGTGAGGCCAGAAAGGATCTGCTGTAAATGAGCAGAAGGGTTGAGGAGCAATCCAGCCAGAGAAGCAAATGCCCACTGCAGTGCAGGTAATGCTTCTCCAGGGAAACCTTGTCCTGCTGGAGGCCAGTGGTAACTGCATGGCTTTGGTCACAGTGTCTTGGCCTTGCTGGACAGTTTCTAAAACTGGAATTTCCCTTGGGAAGCAAATAACACCATTTTGTCTCCTAACAAAAGAAGTACCCTGTGCTAATAAGGCATTACACATTGGTGTTCTCTTTGGTCTTTCTCTTAACATCACTTCTGTGAGGAAAATCAAAGGGCTTTGTTCCCATTGGGAAAGAGAACCGCAGCATACAAGCAATGGGACCTTTCAGAGTTCTGTTTAATCATATCCTACGTATTTATTTATCAGAAAGTCTATGTACTAACACAGCAACACAGGCCATCTTCCTAAAGACACACTTGACCTTCTGAGTATTTCAAACTACACCCAGGAGTCCTGCCCTGACGCCACACCCAGTCCTACATCCATATTCCTACCTACACTTCATCATCAGTCAGAATCCGGGCCAAAGAGAGAATACAGAAGCCATGTTCTTCAGAATTCCCACAAAAATCAGGCACATGGGAACTCCCGAGCAGCTTTGGGCAGGGAGCTGCATCTTGCTCACACACATCTAAAGGAATTCACAACTTCTAATAAGGTCCTATTTTCCCACTTCTCAATTTCATCCCCAAGACACACAGTTCCCTTAAAGAGTCAGAGCAAAAGAGCAATTCAAGTGGAGCTCTTAAGCAGTGGTCACACCACGTAACCTGTCTGAAGATTTTCCTGTACAGTTCAAAGGGCATAAAGGGGACCCTGATTCTTTGAAGTACAGCTCCCTATGGTGTTTCTTCCCATAAAGAGCAAAACATGTGCCATAAAACTTTATGATCAAACTTACAGGAATCTGGCTAAGAGCCTCAGAGTGCAAGGAAACTAATTAGTTCAAACCACCACGCCCCCCTCCCATTCCCCTGTTACTTCCCAAACAGCAGCAAACCCAACAGAAGTTAAAAAGCTTAATAAAAGTACAGCCAGACCACAAGATACCCGTCTCTCTTTATGCTGGTTCTTTTTTCTAAAACAAGACACTAAAAGAGCAAGGAAATGGGCCTTAGACAAACTGCATATCTTCCTAATGCATGGGAAATAACCAGTGATCTATAGGGGAAAAGGAACAGATTCCAGTTCTGCCCAGGTATCAGTAACATGGTATTTTTATATCTACCTGTATGTGCAATTAGAGAAAGTGCAGTATTTCAGTGCTATTACACAGGATATTCAGAAACATTACGTAGATTTAACTAGAAAAGAAAAAAGGCCAGTAGCAGCACAAGCGACCAACCTAGCCAAGGGTGGCTGCTCATGGCTACCAAGACATTTACATGAGTATGTGAAAGATAGTGTGGTCAGGAATTGCAAAAATAACTGATCTCAACAAGAGATCTAGCAGCAACACCAGGCTGTGAAGTGCTGTGCTGAGAAAGTTTGGAGCTGATGAAGGCAGGCACCACTCCAACAATCTGCCTGCCCCAACTGCAGTATTAAGTTATGATAATGCTGACATTTCCACTGAGGGAGGAACACAAAGTTAAACAGATTGGCTGGATTCTCTCACTTGAGGATGTATGTCCCTGTACTGCCTGAAAACTGAAATTCTCTCACTGTAAGCACAGAGCAGGATACTCTGGCTGCCTGTGGCCCCCTAAGCAGCAGAGGAGGCAGTTGCAGGAACTGCAGCTAAGTTACACATGGAATTTCAATATTTACTATTTTGGTGGGAGCAGGAAGAGGAGAACAGTGACTAACAATCATTCCCATTTTTTTCCCTTAATCATATTTTCCCAAGGCACTTCCTGTCTCATTTGCATCATGTGGAAGAGCTGACAAGGCCATTTTAGGTAGCTTTAAATGCGTTTTTACAAAATGTGACACCCACAAAAATTAGCTCCTGTATCACTGGATAGCTTCACTTATGTTCCAGCACTGTGCCATGAGTTTTCCCCTACCTGAAGATCCCTCACGTGCCAGAATGAGACAGCTAATTACGTGTGTGCCCTGTAGGCTCCAAGAACTGTGCCAGAACTGGGTTTGTCTCTTCTGCCCAAAGGATCCCAGCCATAATGCACAGCCCTGTGGACGAGTCCCACCTTTCCCAGGATCCTCACAGGATCCTGCTCTCAGAGCACTTTTCTACACCAACAAGAATGAACTCAAGAAGTTATGCTTGAACATGCTCTAGCAGAGTCAGGCTTTGTCCAGGCTCCTCATCTTGGGAGACAGCTGTTCTGATCAAGGGAGGAAGGAAATGATGACTGAGGACAGCTGCTAAGAGACCTGTGGGCAAACCAGACCCCACCACCTTTCACCTGCAGAAAGCTTTCCATTTGCACTGGACAGTCACATCAAATGGAGAAGAGTCACAAGATCTGCTCAGGTAATACAGGAAAAAAAATGCCTCTGTGTATGACCTGCTGATGGTGAATAAGATGTCACTAGATGCTGTGAAGTTCCTCAGTAATCAGACAAAGAGGTGGCAGGGACAACCCACCATAATGTGCTTTGTCCTCTGCAGTGATAGGAGCTTTTGAGTCACTTTATAGAGGGACCAAACCCTGATCCCACTGCTCAGTTCAAAAACCTAAGCTTGTCCATGGAAATTCCACATTTTGCATTCTATTCAGTTTTATACACGAATAAAATCACAGAAACCTCTGTGATGACTTTAATTAGCAAGGATTATTGACACAAATGTTTGTGGGCTCAAGACCTGAGAGCACAAACATCCACATCCTCTCACACAGTCATTTCATTTTTTATATCATTTGTGGTACGAAAGAGCAATTTGCAAAGTAATACACTTACTGCACTGCGATTTGAATTTGCATAATAAAAGCATTTGCCTTTTAAAGCATATATTAATGCTTAGAAGGAAAAGTGAATGTTCTAATATAATTCAAGATAGCTAGACACAGTTCCATTATTTTAATTTACATTTTATTGGGTTTTTGCTTTGGTAAAGAAACATATGTTATAACTAATCACAGTTCTAATTACTGCCTGATTCTATCTTTTATTACTGCTAAAATTTCTATTAAGGGAATGAAAGAAACTAATAGGATCACTAAAAGATCAATAGGAAATATTGCTTACATAGAAGTTGCAATGTATAAACTTCAACTCAACAGACAGGTTCAAAAGAATTCCTTGGAAACAGAGGATTATGAATTCATTCCACTTAGGAAAGAACAAAAACTGATTTAAAGGCTATCCACAAGAAGAATTCTTTTTAATTTCAATCCTCTGGGAGCAATAGGCAAACAAAAACCACAACAAAATTATGATTAACTTTCCACCTCTGCACTTCTAATACTCTTTGTACAGAGTCTGAGTATCTTTAAAGGGTGTCATTAGGATCTGGAATGCACCTGACATTTGTGAATATAAACATGGGAATGTGACTTGCTTACAATAGTACAATCATAACTTCATGACCCAGATTCTTATTCTTAATATGATGCTTAGGTAGCTTCCACTGCCTATCCAGTCTGTAAAACCTCTTCTTCACTTAGTTTTGGCAGAAAAAAAATTCTTTTGCTTCAAGTCACTACTCTGCCCAAAGTGGTTAACCCAGAATGAATGTCATACATAAAAATATTAACATGATCATATGATAATACCTGCTTTGATGCACCTTCTTACTTTGGCTGCCAGAGTGAGAAGTGTAGGTGTACAGACATATCAGAGGTGAAATTACAGCAGGATAACTTCTCTCTCTACTTATTCATTAATAATTTTGGCACCTTTTAAAACCTCCAGTGTCCCAGAAAGAATAAGGATAAAAATACAGGAAATGCATTTTAAAGCACAGTTCATGTAGATGCAGTACCTGACCCATGACAGCAAGAGAAACAGAGTGGAAATGCAGTGCCCAGACTTAAAACCACAAAACTTCTAGATCTGTTCAGGCCATTAGTTTTACCCCAAAATATCATTATTTCTTTTCTGGCTATGCATTGAACTCTATGTTCTCTTTCTTTAAAAGTCTGAAAAAACAATGACGTCCACAGAGAGTCAGCTCAGGTCTAAACAACATTTTCAAGGTAAATTCACATGAACAGTGTCTCCTTCCAGTGGAGGTCAGCTGAACCCAAAAGGTGTTGGCACTGATGCTGTAGGTCTGTGTACAGCCAATTTACAGGCTCTTCCTGGGGGTCAGGGTATTGATAACATCAAACAGAAGCATGTGATCACACCAAAATAGCTGGAGTCCTGCAGGGACTGATAATAATGATGCCTGATAATATAATATAATAATAATGACTGATAATATAATGCCTGATGTGGCTGCAGCGGCACCTGCTCTTCTGAGCATTCCTGTGAACACCACAAGGAGAAGAAGAAGAAACTCCAGGGCCCTCCAGGACCTTGGATTAAAGGTGAAGACAGCCCTGAAGTTCATGCCCTAGAGCCTCACTGGATGTCTTTTATTTGAGCTTTCTCACAATCTGAACTTGAGTGTACAGATCTTGATATCAGAAACAGACAAAACCCCAAACACTCCCCAGTACACATATTAGTGGACTCAAAGTTCAAGTACATGATGGTGAAATGGGCTGAGATAGAAACAGAGTTATCAGCAATAGAAACAGAAGCCCTTTTGCTTCTGCTACAAAGAATGTGACAATTCTGCTATTTTTAAAGACAGGATTAAAGGAATGATGCCAGCTAGTACACATATTTTATAAAAATGCAACTAAATCGGGGTGCTAGTCAACAAAAAACTTGATTTCAAGTGGTTAAAAACTGATATTAGAGTGAACTTTCTCTAATAGATGTTGTACGTCTGTTAAAATTTTCCATTTCCTACAAGGAACTATGAAAATAAAGGACTTCCTGCTTGAAGAAGGATTAATACCCAAACACATCCAGCGTTCCCAAATTATATGGCTTAGCAAACTAATGAAGAATATTTTAGAAAAATAAGTCATATCCATAAAGAATCCGTTCACAGTGGGTGATTTCTAAATCATAACAACCCCAAAAGCGTACACGATAAACTTCATAAGACCACAGAAAGGAAAAGAACACTGTTTTAAGAATGATCCTTGCTTGGAAACAAGGCACCATCAGGTGAGTGCAATTCACTGCCCCCAAACCATTTTTTACCCTTGCTTATGCTGTTTCTACACAGAATCTTCTCCTCTTGACACTGCCCCCTTTTTTAAGAGCCAAGCAAATTATTGACTTCTGTTTGCAACTCTGAGACATCTGTTTTCCTCTTCTGTTGCTGTCTCTTTTTTCTTTTCAGGAATCATTTGCCTGAAACCATGACAAGATCTGGTAGCAATCAAACCAGTGGATTAATTTACTCCAATGATAATTGCAAGGGATTTTTTGGGGGTGGGGGAGAACAAGAGGGGGATGGGCTCAATATCATGCAGCATTTCAAACAACACCGTACTCTTCTGGTACAGAGATCTTCACCTAAGGTTTCATCATGGTCTAAACTTTGTGCTAGAGAACCAATGATTGTAGAAGTAAAGAGTGCATACACGTGTGAATGAATACAGAATCATGACAAGGATTGCACTTCAGCCTCTTTCTATTTCCTGGCATTTGCAGAAGCACCTTGCCAGTCTCTTAATAGCTATAAATAACATTCCAAAGGCACTGTTTTACAAAATTTGTTCCCCTTTTCTTGGTTTTGTTCCACATTCAGATTACCCAGGGATTTCTGCTGATGTAGTGACTTTCGTGCACTCACTTTGCCCTCCCCTCTTTCCTCATCCCACCATTTGCTTTGTACTGAAGTCCAGAGATACAAACATGGCACCAAACACTACACTGCCATGAACTGGAACCAGTTACAGATATTGCCCTGCAGAAGGAAGCTTCAGGCTGTGCTCACATTCGTTCAACAAAAAGCTATACAAGACTGCTGAGATTAAAACTGGGCATGGCACATTCCACAAGTCATTTGCACCAATGTCAGTAACAAGAGTTCTTATTTCTGAGGGATGCTCAGGCACAGGTAGCTATTTTTAAGGGTTTTCAGGGGGCTTTTAAGCTCATGGGAATTAAAGAGTCAATGTTTTCCTAAGAGGATGATTCAATATAGTGGGTAATGTACTTTAACTACATAAATTCTGCATGCAGACCCTGGATGTTTTATATGGTTTCAATGATCCACAATGTAACAGCTTAAACAAAGACAATCACATGGGCTTAATAAAGTCAATGGTAATAAAAAAGAAAAGCTTGACTTTAAGAGGAAAATATTTACACTGGAAGCAATAATTATGTAGTACTTTTCACCCCCAGAAGTGCTTTTTAAGTGTCATCTGGTGGTTTGCTTGAAAGACAGAGAGCCAGGATTGGATTTCTTCTCCCCACTGCCATCAGCTTGCTGTGTGGCCTAGGACTCATTGCTTAGTGTTGGATTTTCAGCAATTCCAGGCACCCACCCATCCTATGGGGTGCCACTGAAAAAATCATACCAGCAATGCCCTTGGGCCTCATTTTTTCCACCTGTAAAATGAGATTAGTTACTCTATTTTGCAAGGAAAATTATCATGCACATTAATCATTGTTTGTAGGTTTTCTGGAGATTCTCATATCAAAGAGCATTACAATAACCTGGCTTAATTTATGGCAATGTAAGACGATCCCCAAGCCAAGAACCGAAGTTGCTCCCTGAAGGGGAGCAGAGCTGTCTTTAAGTGTAGGAAGTAGCAAGTGGGATAACAGTGAAGGAATGGTGTTTCCCAGTCATTAGCAATGCTGGTACCCTCCCAGCTCCATTGCTTTAGCTCCTGGGAGCCACTGTAGGAGGCAGGAAGGAAATGTGACCCCTTTCTCTCTTCCTCTCACTCACCACCTCCAGCCTCCATCCCTCTGCTCACCACAGAACAGCAGCAGTGGGTCAGACAGCTGCTGGTTGTGAGCACTCTGTGTTCTTCTCTTTTGGAATTACCCTGTTTGCTTCTTTGGTGTGGCTCAGACCAGCTCCTGGAGCCACCTCTCTGCCTTTACCATTTGTAAGTACTCTGGGAGCTGGCCTCTCCCTCTACACTCAGAACGTGAAGCACCTGACAGGTCCCCAAGACAGCAGCCTCAAGATATTATTAACTATCAATGCATTCAGGTAAAGCCCCTCTCAGCTGGACAAGTGCCCCTTTCCTCCCAGCCTTGCAGCAGGAGCTGAAGCTCCACTGAGTGGGCAGTACCCAACACCTCTCCCAACATGGGTCACTGCAGGAATGGTGAGAGGGCCTCTCGCTCCTGGAAAAAGCAAGAGGGAACACACCAGTTCATCACAGCTGAGAGGATACAGCAAACTGAATAGCTGCCATAGGCACTGCAGGTCTGCCAGAGAGATCATCTGCTGAGAAACTGCAGCTTCATTTCTTCAGGACCTCACCAAGACAGAGTTTAAAATAATAATAATAATTTTGAAAGGTCAGTACATTCTACAAGGTAAGAAAGGGGCTAAATAACTCTCCAGCACAGACTCCTTCAAGAACACAATACAGCAGACTAGGAAGAGGACAATGTGAAAGGCTAATTAAAATGCAACTCACACATGAGGGCTGCTGGAATGTATGAGATCAATTTTCATTGTCATCACTATAGCACGGCCAGAGAACCTCAAATGCTTTTTATCAGATTCTCCAGCCTACATAAGAATTAGGTTCCAAAACCACCTCTCCTAATTCCTCTAGTCTCACAGGAAAATTTGGCACCCAGTTATGGACTCTGGCATAGCAAAATCCGTATTCAGTACTGAAAAGGTTTCTACTGGATCTTGTTTTTCTGTTCTTCCTCCAGGCGTAGAAAGGCACCTGATTTGTTTAGGCTGTTTAATCAACTTCCAACCTTCTTGCAAGTTCTAATTCCTTATTTCCTCTACTCTGATGTTCAAACAATTAATTCCCACGTGTCTAAATTGCCTAACTGTCTATCCTGAGCTTTTATCCCATTTCAGTTCTTGGTTAGTGCCCAAGTTAACTTCCTTCTCGCCCCGAGCAATTGGTAAGTCCTCTCACACCGAGCCTCTAACATTGCAGCCTGCTCGTTTCACTTGGCAGGAAAAGCTTCTGAGATTAGCTTCTAGTGCCTGACCTACATTTCTGGAGAACTTGGGAGTGGAGAATTGGTTTCTACAGCAATTCCTGGGGATATTCAATAATCTTTTTTGTGACAGTTTAATAGCCATATATACACCTCTCTATTATTCTTATGTCTATAAGTTCTTGATTCCTCAAAACCCCCCTGCCATGTTATATATCCCAGTTATTTAGCACAAGATCTTCTGTATACAACAATACGTATTTGAAACCACAATGACTTGAAATGACTTTAATAAAAGGGATACTCAAGGCTTATGAGGCTTTGATTTTCATTTTCACTAAGGCCTTTACTTACTCTGGCAGAATCAAATGAGAGTAAATGGAATACAGGCATGCCTTACACCCACTTTAAAAAGCCATTACACAAATGAGAGGAGTTCCCCTGTCTGGCAGAAAGAGAAGTTGAACCATTTACCACATTATGACAAGCAGCCTTTTCTCCAGCAATGAAAGTCTATTGCTGCGCTTCACCAGAACCTCAGCAAGACAGTGAAATTGCTGTAGACATGATGAAAAGCTCATCTTAGAGCATACAGCATCACATATTCCTCTCCCTCAGAATCTGTCTCTTGCAAACCCATGAACGGTTTCCCCACACCTAGTTTCCTACCATCCTTCATGGAAGTTAACTTGAAAAGGTCTTTTTTTTCTGGGAGATACACAGCAGCTTGTTTCTTGCTATTACACCTGCTGTTTCAGTTTGAGGGACATGATTGTGTCATTAAAATATATCAGCAATGTGGGAGTTGGTGTGGCACATAATTGGTAGAAACTTAAAATGCAGTATTGCCCACAGGTGAGAGGTATTGTTTAAATTATACACACAAACATCCATCTCTTTTTTTGTGGGCACACAAAATAAGGGACTCATTCTTTGAGAAGTGCCATAAATCATTTCTAGTAGTCACAACAAATGGTCATTTACAAATGAACATTTTTATAAAGATCATTTACATACACTGCCTAGAATATCCTCCTTATATTTGCATTCCAGCTCAACTGTGAATCACTGAAAACCAGCTGTTTGTTGACTGGCAGCTTTAGGAAAGGATTCCTTTCTGTTTCATATTGTGGAGTTTTTTAAGGGGGAACTTTGTTTAAGAATGCAAATTAACAGTGATGTCAATATCCTTAATTTTTGTTTTCAACAGAAGAGCCATTTTAACAGGTACAGCCTGAAATCCCAGAGGACAATATTACCTGTGCACTTCAAATTTCAGTGTGACCTTACCACCCTATCCCATTCCCACGTGACCAATGACATTCACTTCTAGGAACTGCCTGTTCCCAAGGGATGATTATTCATCTCTGAAAGGTGCTCACCATATGGTGGCACATCCAGTTAACACTGCAGTCTTGCATTCTTTCCACCATGACACGCCCATGCAGCTTGAGATTCCAGGCCTGATACTTTTTAAAGCCCAACAAGCAAATCCTCTCTCTGCTTCTTCAACTTTGCACCCAGGAGACCACCTCAGCCAGGTCCTCCTGGTGAGGAACCAAACCATCCTGTTAGAAGGTAGCAGGAAGACCACGACTTCTTGCCCATGACGTGGAATTTACTCCCTCATGAATCTGTCTTGTTCTGTTCCTTCCTGCTGCAAAGGCACAGGTGAAGGGCTGGCTTCCTTTCCCACTGCAATTCTACATCCCTAATTGCAGTGGAATTACACAGAAATGATACTAAGCTGTAGAAAGAAGAGAACAAAGCCCTAAAACTTCACCTCCTCCTGACCACAAAGATGTTCAAAAATTGCATTTCCTTCCATCCCTTTGAAACATAATTCAGCAGCCTTGTTAATGTCAGGAAGATCATATTTAAACTCTTTCTTTACCAGCTCAATGCCCAGCTGGGAGGTGAAAGGCTGTGATCAATGTAGTAACCATACAACAGATGAGTTTCAAGCACTACACATTAGGCTTTATGGATTTCTTTAAAGTGTGCTTTAAAAAAATAACAAGGAAAGAAATTAAAAGACCCATCCTACCATTTCAGCTTTTACAATCTGTTATACAATCCTCATTTTTCAGAGCTAGGAGAGAATAAAAACCCCAGCCTTTCAGACCTTGGAAACAGGTGAGTGCATTAAACAGCTGGGCTAATAAATGTCATACTGTCCCTCCATTTTCCCTAAAGGCTGTGCTTAGTTCTCAAACACAACAGGGAACTGAAATTATCTCCAAAGCAGATAAATTTGAACTTTGGTGACACTCAAGAACAGATCAGAGCGAGATGGATCCTGACAGGAGGATTTACTCAGCCAAGTTGTTTTACTGTTTGCTTAACAGCTTTGATTTTCTCTTTGAATTTCAAAATACAACACATCACTGAAGAAAAGTTAGGAGTAAAAATAGAAGCTCTGTGATTTTTTTGTTTTGGAGGACAAAATTCCTCAGAATATGTATTATTTAGAGATTTAAAAAAACTAGCTAAGCAACCCTGATTTCCTTTGCCCCAATATTTGCATTAGCTGGTGCAGTGCAAACAGAATCTCATATGCCAGGATTTTATACATATAAAAGTGTGCATGGATAAAATACTGGCTTATTAAGTCTTCCAATGTAACATGGATACACATCATGAAGTGTACTTTTGTGCAACTTTAAGAATTAGCAAGGCCTTTTAGTTATTGAAGCCACAAGTTGAGGGTATAATTCTGGGACAGCACATGTGAAGGTAAAATGAACAAAATACCCAGAAAAAGAAAACCCCAAAGTATGGCAGTTGAGTCAAATTGACACCCAAGCTATGTAAGTGGTATCAGAAACATCAGTGTGGGGGTAGATTTGATGCTGCTTTGACAATCCAGTTCTGTACACTGAAACAGTGTTAAAAAGCAGTTGGGTTCCTGTAGTATTGCCCATAGAATTGCATGTTTTACCTTTTGCTTAATTGCTTGATAGAAGAGAAAATCTGCAAGCACCAAGTCTACGTTTTTTCAGTTGAACCTATCACAGGATGTCCATACCACACTGAGGATCTCCCAAAACGCAGCACACTCAAGGTATTTCATGAGCATCCCAAACATTCACAGAACCTCTGTGCCAGAACAATGCTTTTGGTATTTCTGATTGTCAGCACAATGAACAGGTTACTTTTGGTCACAGTTAACGGCTGCAGACAGACACCCTGTACCACATCAGCTGTTCTGGAGTTCTCTATGTGAGGAGGGTACAAATGGAGCAGTACCAACTGTATAAAACAGATATCACCTCCCATGCCATGATGTATTCATGTATACAGAAACAAACTGAATTCACCATTGCCACAAGGAGATGCAGGTTTTTTCACTCACTGGAAGGACTTTACAGCTATGGAAGGGGGAAATGGCATTGCTCATTTTGATTTATTCCTGCTGCTACTGAAATAACAGGAGCTGTTTCAAGACAACTCGGTCTGAACCCCATTGTAATGAGTCTCAGCCTTTCAAAAGGAAGAATTGAGCCATCTACAAAAGGAGAAAGAGAAAAAAAATCCCATCTCAAAGCTGTGCAGTGGTTGTAGTTTCAGCAAACTGCCTGCAGCTGCAGAGTGAGCTTGCCATACACTGCTGCTTCGAGCAGCCAGCAGCCTGTGCTGCAAGAATACTGATTTGGGGCCTGAGCCTCTAAAGAGCTGTACAAATTCAGCTGCCAGGCTCCAGTTTGTAGATAATGCATTGTATGTCCATGTGAAGCGACCACTTAAGGGGCAGAACTAAATGGCAGTGTTAAGTACACTGGTAAAAGAATATGCAGCAATAATGTAATGCTCAAGAGCCTTTTCCAAATTCAGTGGAGTTTCTCTGATTTCAGTGGCCTTTGCAATGAGCCTCAAGACCACAAGCTACTAAAGTACAGAACTTAATCAAGTAATTCTGCTTTCTTACTGATTTAATTGGCTTTATCTCCTCCATTTCTAGATAATGAGGAACCAAGTGTTCTAAGTCCCATTACTTTGCTATTAACAGGAAATCTAAGCCTTAGGTTTTGTTGCTGAAGAAGTAAGGCTCTGAAGACACAATCCCCAGTGCCACTTCTGTTGATTGACCTGAATATCTTCCTTACTTTTCAGGTCTTTGGTCAGGCAGGTTGATTTTTGTACTTTCCTCTGTGATAAGGCCCTCACAGAGATGCCCTTGGTCACACAGTCCCTGCACATGGTATTCTTTAACCATCCCCATGAGCTTGTGCAGGGTCATTAGAAAATTAAGAGGACCAGTATCAAGTTTAGTTACTTCTTGATTTATCTGGATATACCTGGAGTTGTACTGAAACAGTGTTGACATGCAACATAATAAATAAAATAATTGCCTACCCAGTATGATATATTTTTTCCAAACTGCATCATCCATACAGATATATTGCATATACCAAATGTACTGAAAGAGAATTTCAACTCTTCTGACAGCGAGAACACATCAGATCTCATTCTATGCTGTCTTCATTATCGATAAGTATCTGAGGCATACAGTAAGACAATATAAAAGCTGCTCTTCTTGAGGAGTTTCTACATGTTGTCTCTTCTATTCCTCCTTTAGGTAGTATTAGCTTTGGGCACACTATCTCACCCTGTAGGGGGAGATAGCTACCAGACTGGAGCTGTGATCTCAGTAGCACAGACATAGGTCTCCATGTAAAAAACAACAGCAATGCAATGAAATAAGGATAAGGGTTGGTGATTCACAGTGCTGACTTCATTTGCCAATACAACATCCAATTAACCAGGACCCAGTGGTGCCTCAGTGAGATTTTGTGCAGGGCAGATTTAGTTTCCACAGCATCTACATCCACATTAGAAAAGGAAAGGTGGTGGACATCATGTCATCGCAGTGATGGGCAGAGTGTAAACACTCAGAGCAGAACAGAGTTCAGGACTGGGACCAGGAAAGGAGTTGGCTTCAGTTGTTAAAATGTGCTGCCGTAAAAACCCCAAGTAATATTATAACACACAGAGAAAAGCCTTGCATCTTCTGGAAGGACTGGTATACTGGAGTTTCCTCAGACGTGCATCAAATAATTCTGCACCAATACCAATCCAGTCAGCAACACAACATTTTCTTCCATTTGTTTCTGCCCTGCTCCCTCATCCCAGGCTCAAATCTCATCCACCTTGCACAGCATGGCTCTTTCTGTGCTGTATTGTCTCTGCTGGCCCAGGTCTGTACAGCCACAGCCTTTCTTCAGGTGTTATTAATGCATTTTTCTGATGCAAGTATGAACTGCTCTGAAAACAGCAAGGGTGGAGCTGTCACTGTGTTTAAAACCCTCATAGAGAACAATCAGTTACTTTAGCAAAATGTTCCTGCAGATAAGGTAGACTAGAATTCACCAGAGACATCTCTGCCCTTCAAATATGACAAAGATGTAGTGGTACCTGAGATCTGCAATGAAGAGGCACAATCAGTATCAACAATGGTTACACTTATAACTCTGTGGTGAAATTCCTGATGGTACAGAAAGGCCTTTTTCCAAAGCCATTAACTGCATCAAACTCACAAGATCCATTTCTGTTTGAAGGAGACTGCAACACGATGAATTAATGCCAAAATTCCTTTTTTGATACCCCTGCAATATTAGTAGGGGACCCACACCATTGCTGATAGCCAAAAACTTGAACCTCTGCTTGAACTTTCAGTCCTTTGTTCTCCCAGCTTCTTGCAATAATAATCACTTGCATGATTCACTGTTAGAAACAGCCACTGATTTAAAAAATATGAGTGATCAAAGATCTATGCTTTTCTAAATGGAACTTTCTTAAGCAGACTGTTACATCAAACTGACAAGTTCAAAAGCTTGGTAAACCTTTTTTACCTTAATGAAAAGCCTAGAAAGTTAGCAATGGATTCTGTCCATCAAGTATATTAACATAATTTTCTAAGGCTATTAGGTAACATGAATTTTACTAACAAAAAGGGTGAACACAAATCAAGCATTTTGAGAGATACTGCTATGCATCACTGGCACATAATTCAATGTTATGATGGATTGCTTGTTTTCATACTAATTTCAAGACTTTTGAATCAGTAAAGTAATATAGTTGGTCAACATAATACATTTCATAAATCAGAACTTGATAGATTAATCCACGTGGATTTATAAATCACATCAGGGTATTCCCTCCCAAGCAGAGCTTGCTCTCTTCCTATTTTTCTTCATGGATTTGCCAACAAATTATGAGCTTACACCTCCAAATGATGTGTTAGCCCTCCAGGGCTATTCCAGAAAGCACTGCAAGATCACAAGAGCAGGGACCACAAGAGTGCAGAGTAGGAGAATTTTGCAAGTCACCTCAAAAACTCACAGAGACCAGAACAAGTGCAAATATTAATGAAGTTCATGTACCCTTAAAGAGTGCATGATCAGAAGTTCATCTGTAGCCAACAGTCAACTCTCAAACCCTCAGCAGTGAAGTCACTGTCAGCAACAGCCTTCCTACAGATTTCTAAAGAATTACTTATGTCTTCCATCTCTCAAATTTACCTGTTCCTTAAAGAGGACTTTGTCTTCAATACTTTTCTGTAGAAGACAAATAAACCACAATTAATTTACTCTTTACCAACAAGCTCTGCCAGCAGAGTTATGGTGAAATGTGGCCCATGGTGCACTGGCCTTGCTTTGTCTGTCTGTAAAACACAAGACAAAAACAAACACATGTTGAAGCACTTTCAACAGAGCCCAGGACACTGGCAGTCAACCTTTTGTGCATCCCCCCCTGGAAGACACTCTCAGGCCATGTGGAAAGGACACAGCCTGGCAGAGATCAGATGAATTCTGGCTGTTGCAGTGTGACGTGCAGCCGCTCAGCAGGAACTGACAGAAGCCTTAACTAAGCCTTTCTTCTACTGCTATAGTTCTAGTCTTCATTTGTCCATTTTAATTCCAGCAAGAAAGGGCTCAACAGTCCTGAATTTCCCTGGGTATTTAATAGACTCCTGGCTGCCAGCAGCACCCCAAACTGTCCCTGTTTAACTCCAACAGGCTCCACAAGTTCTGTGAAACTTTCTCAAGTCTGTGTGACAGGTTCACATGAACACCATGCAATTCCACCCCTTGAAGAACAAAACCAACACTATCTCTCACAGGACATCTTCACCAGCATATTTCTTTACCTTGAAAGACCTAAGAAACATTTATGCTGACTTCCATCCTTTAAAGATATTTTGACTCCAGGTTACTGACTGTGCTGATTGCAGGTAACAGACACTGACTTTCTGTGAGACTTCAGTTGTGCTGTATATTTAAGAAAATGGTGTGGGCCTTGGAAGCCTGTACTGCTGTGATCATTGGGAAGAATTGATCAAATACTCTTAAAAATTGAATATGATAACTTTCCCAGACAAGTTCTGTAAGACTGAATTTGAGAGGCTCCACACCTTGGTGGTGGTGATGTAAAACCATTAGATCCTGTAGGCCTAATATTGAAAGACAATCTCACTCTATTTAATATCAATACTCTTTAAATTCTGGCCTAGCAGTGACCAACAGTAAGAATCAACGGGAATTTTAAGACATTTTTATTAGTGGATATTAATATACATATTCTGTTGTATATCTTTTCCCTCCCAGTCTCCTATAAGTGTCAAGTTTTGAACACTTCCACATATGGATATTCAGAACAATAGAAATGGAAAGGAGGCCATGCTTTTCAGGTGGGGAAAAGAAGGTTGGGAATGGCAGCAAAACAATTCCCCACACATACTGGTAAATCCAGGCTTAATATTCAAGCAAGCTTTCACTGGCCTCATTTAATTCAAACTGGAATCCTTTATAATTACAGAAGAATTTCCTTGGGACTTCTTACATGGCCCTATTTTTAGAGTGCACATAAGCCATTCTGGCAAACAATTTTTCACTCTTGAAGTGCTGTCATGAGGCCTTGCTGATCTCCAAGATATGAGCTACAATGCAGATGGCAGCTTGGGGAAATCCTGCTCTTATTTGGAACATCCAAAAGCTCTGCTCCCTCCCTCCCTTTATGCCCTTGTGATCTAAAGAGATTTGCTCTGTTCACCTGTTCCTGAAACAAGTAGCTCCTAATCAAGCAAAGCAAAGCAAAAAAAAGAAGAAAAAAAAAAAATTAAAAGAGTATCATTTACCTTTGCTGTTGTCTTTAATTAAATGTATTCCACTCTGGTGCTGCTACTTAGGCTGAACCTTTTGCTATGCAAATTTCAAGGCTAACTTCTAGTCCTAGAACAAGTGTACACTTGAGAACGAGTTGGCATTTTTTCACTGCTACTCGTGTTTAAGTGCACTCTCAGGTGTTTATGTTATCCTTCACAATGGCCTCTTCCCTTTCCAATTAGAATAATTACAGAGCTGACAGGAAAAAGATGCTTGGTTTCTTTTCATCCACAATAGATCATCTAAGACTGTTTCATTCTGAAAATCAATCCCTCTAATTTCCTGCTCCAGGCAGCCTCAGCACCTGTATTAGTGTGTTGGGGTTTTTTTAACAGACATTCCTAATGTTGCCACCAGCTGCAGTCCCTGCACCTCCAGAAGATCACCATCCCTGATGGTGCTGGTGCAGTTCTAGGCAGCAGGGCATTTCAGAGCCTGTATCCTGACGGATTTAAGGGCCAGAGGGAATTGCTATCTTTACAGATGACCCAAAATTTGCACCCAAAACTAAAAGCACTTTGTGCTTGTGCCAAGAATTGAGATCAGTTCCAAATCAGCCTGGAGGGTTTTAGACTGTTCTGAACCAGCAGAAAATATAACCATCAATCTCTCTTCTTGCACAGCATGATACAAGTCCGTTCATAATCCCCTGCTCGTTCACTCTGCCATGAAAATGAGCAGAATTTCTGTTGTTCCTATCCAGCAAAGAAGTCCCTGAACAGATTTCACGTCCAGGGAGGCAGAAGCTAAGGAACACTGTATCTTTGCCTACCACACAGTGAATTCAACACACTTAAATCCAGCTTTGGACAGGAGCTAAGAGGATAATGACAGAAAATTGAAAGAAAAAAAAAGTTCAAAATTGGTCCATTCCTGCAGACATTCTCCTGGTACTTGTAAGGAGGAGGTAAAAGTGGGAGTTTCCATTCTGTCTCCAAACTCTGCTTCTTGCACAAACATGGCTGAGCGTGCCACTGCAAACAGAAGTCAGGACTGAACTGCTGGATCAGCTCTAATTATTCAGTGATTACAGAAATTCAAATTTTCATAAAGACTTCCTTTGTGAAAGTGATCCACCTGCTAGAAACCACAAGTTGTTTATATGTGTACAACAGTTTCTTCAGTCCAGCAAATCACACCCAATTTTGTGCTCTTTGCATTCCCTATTTCAAACTTATAGTTGACTCACACCCACATCTTTAAAGAACAGCGCATTACCAAAGTTTGCTTTATGAAATAACAAAGAAAATGCATGACAGTGCACAGAAATTACAATTGCTTTGATAAATGGTTTTTCCCTGAAAAGGTAGAAAAAAGCAAAACAGACCAGGATCGTTTTTCTCTCATCAAGACTGCTGGAAAATGCCATTTTGATGAACTCAAAAATTAGCCACAAATTCACCTGGGATTTGCATTGGATTAAAGATTCAGATTAAAAAAAAATAAAATTAGATTTGCATCACTGACAGAAGATACAGCAGTCCAGCATTTTTGGTCAATGGGTTGGTTTCATCCAAGTTCAGCTCTAATTTTTTCCTAAATTGAGAAGATCTGAATACTTTCCTTCCACTCAGCAGAAAGAAAAATTAAAAAGAACTTGGAGTTACCACCTCCCTCATAAGTGCTCCTAACAGAACTTGAAAGAAAATGACACCACATCCATCATATCCTTTCATCTTACTCCCAGTGGATTCAGAAATGTTTCCCGTGTATTCCAGGAAGGCTGCACATGTCACACTCTTTCCCATAACAGCAGCAAAGCCTGCATTTCACTGCAAATTGTGCTGTGTTCAAAATGGAACCCAGAAGTTTCTACCTGCACAGTTTTTTTGCAGCACTCTGAAGTCATGTGTGTGTATGTAAAGGGACAGAGGAGGCAATAAAGTCTCTGAAGGATTAACGGGACTGAACTGTGTCACAATCCTGCATCCAGGTAAAGCTTTTCCAGCACCTGATTGTCAGTCCCTGTAGCAGCTCCTGAAGTCCCAAGTGTGGCCCTGTGCAGAGCCAGGAGAGGATGTTGCACCCCATTTGGTGCTGTGCCTGTCCCACAGTGCACAGTAGACACATCCTCTGACTCGGTTTTGGCACAGAAATTCACGTCCCCATAAAATAAAATGGCAAAAGGTGTAGAGGCCTCTGTGTCCCCACTGACACCAGGGCTAAGGGAAGGATTTAGAGCATAATATCACAAGTGTTTGAAGAAATGTAACTGAGACCCTGTCAGGTAATGAAACTCAGAAAAATCCTCAGCACGTAAAAATTGCTTTCACAAACATCCAAGCCCACTAAATAAAATAAAAATCCAAAATGAAACAAGAGACTCTGGAATGACCTTGAGAGCTGCAATCTTCCACTGTGTCAGATAGCTGGAGCAGCAAATCACAGAAACATGATCTACATGTGCAAACTGTCCCATCTACAGACAAAGACTTTCAGCAGCAGGGTCCCCAAAAGAGGCAACATGAGCCTTTTTCTATCAAACCCTTCATCATGCTAACATATAAGCTAAAAGCCAAAGGAAACCATGCAGTGCCCTACAAGCAGGAAATGCTGCTGAAGGGATCCTGACATGATGAATGGTTCAAAAAGGACATTAGAATGTTGAATCTTTCAAGATTCAAAAGGACATTAGACTGATATCAAAGCTGGGCATTAGTAATCCTAAAGAAGTCAGAATGTTCATCTCCCTTTAACTGGAGCACTGTTCTACTGCTTGTACTGCTCTGATGAATTCAGCTCTGCTTATGCTTTGACTAAGCCACTTCTCTGTTTTTCCCCCTACAGCAACAATCTTGCAACCACCCAGAGTGACTTTATTTCTGTTGGGAAAATTTCTATACTGAACACACACAAAGTTTGTTAACAGCTTAAGGACTTTTCAGTGTTCAAGTAGGGTTAAAATATGACCCAGACTTTGCCTGTGATCTTCTGCAGACATTCAAACAGATGTGAAAAGAGTACAAACACCCAGAAAATCAGAACCAAAGCATATCCACTATTTTGCTGATATGGATTTTGTATAGGAGGCCAAGCATAGGAGAATAACTGAGTTTCAGATCTGGTAATCAAAATTTTTAAGTAATGCCTAAACCTGAGGGCTCTTGAGCTGTCCATATAACCTTTACTCAAGCCTCTATACTGTCCATGAAGCCATGCTGTCCAGGCAAGCATGAAAACATTTGGTGACAAACACCTTCTCCCCTCCAACTAACAGGGAGTTATTTAAATCAGCAGAGCTAGTCCTGATGCTTGCAGTATTATCTGTAAGAGTAGTAAAATGGTTTTACAAATCCAGAATCAAGCAAAAGTGGTGCCTTGAGCTTAAATCACAAGGATCACCATGACCAGTATCTCTGGGTTTGATTTCCTTCCTGAGGAAGAAAGTTATTGTTGATCTCCTTTTAGAATTAAAGCATAGTAAAATTGCTGTAAGACAACAACTTAATCCATCACTATTTTACATCCCAATGGTTTTCAAAGAGCAGGAGATGGATTACACCAGCCATAGTAACTTGGTTGCTTTTGCTTCCACTGGTAGGATTGTTTTGATAATCTGCCAGTACAACTCCAGAGTCACACCAGTGACTTGTGTGGGATTATCACTAATGCATGCTTGTAACAAGATGAGACATGGTAGATTTCTAGATAGTTTTATCCTCTGTATGCATAATTCTGTGTCTAAATTGATTGCAAGAGTGTGTCCTTTAAAGCTGATAGCTCTTTTATTTGAAGTTTGTGACATGAAGCTGCTTTACTTGCAATTGGTCATTATTCTTAAAATACATGCAAAAAGAAGTTTTAATAGTTTCACATATCAGATCAGGAATGCATATGAACAGCAGTATGGATTTCCAGAATGGAGATAGGAATTACAGAGTTATAACTGAACACAAGGAGCTCTCACAGAGGGGAATAATCTCCATGCATTTGCTGCAGCTCTTTTGTTAACCTATGTCTATCCATCACTTTCAAGATGACTGAAATAAGCAGATCATCTACTTCATGGCAGTAACAACTTTAATGGCACCAATTACCTAAAATCTCAGAAGTTATCCAAACTTTTTAAAATGGTAATACTTCACTTGTCTTTACTTTCTGTTATGTCAAAGAAACCTAAGAGGCATTTCAGAACGTCTCTTTGCTCAGCACAAGGTGCCTGTCCATGGGCTGACGTGCAGGTTTCAGTCTGACTGGGTAACTGATTAGCAGCTCCTGGTGTCTGCTGTACAGTAATTCCTCTTGACCACACATTTCAGCCCATTAAAAACATTGCTATACCATAAGAACCAAAAATCATTTCCACTTTTCCAGATCAAGGTCCATCAAGCCCACACTATCTTCAAGTCTCCCACAATGGATTATAAAGGTAAAGAATAAACTTAACATGTTTTCCCAGTTTTGTCTGCAAACATTTGAGGAACTTTCTAAACTGGCTGCCATCTTTAATTTACTTCTTTCAAGACCTAAGCATGAACTTATTCTTCCCTTATGTTTTTTGGTTTAAGCATTAACATCATTCTAGCTGAGGCTTTTCTGTGAATTTTGACCTAGAGTCAGGAGATGACCTGAGGATCAGATTCATTGTGGATGCATTCACAGATCCTACCTGTGATGTAACACCAGTGTCAGGCATCTGCCTCCATGGGCAATGGAAAAGGAAAAGCACTTCCAGAGACAGACCCAGAATAGTAAATTTAGCTTCTGTTCCAAGTTCTCCTGTGGAATTATCAGTTTTAGGGTCTTTGGAGAGAAATAGGAACGGTGTACAAGAATCCCTTTCTGAAGAAGCCACTTTTCCATCATTCTCTGTTCCAAAAGAAAACAAGGTAACCCTCCTTTTTAAAGGAAGGAACATCTGATACTTTTCAAACCACTGTCATGATTGCATCAGTCTGATAATTCAAGCTCTCTTGATTTATTCTGCTTGCATACAATCTATCTTTGCTTTTATCTTTTCTCATTCTGATTTTTCTTCTTCTTGTAAACAACTGATAAACTGTGACAGTGCTTAGCAATTGTCTGTAAACAAAATTCACTGTTTTATCTCCCCCCTGTAAAGGACTCTGGAGTGCAGGATTATATCCCTCCAGGGCAATGGCCTTTATAAAGAATCTTCTCAGAGGTTACAGATACTGATTTACAGCCTTAGCTATAGAACTTCCCCTAAAACATGATACAGAGTATAATGTATAAAGCACAATATATTTAGGGAAATTTTTTTTCCTTTGGTGGCATGTATGTACTGCTGTGCCAAAACTTCAAGTCAGAAATTAAAGAATCAGCTAGGAAACTTACAAAAAGCAGCTTCATTTTCCAATGAAAATGCTATAAAACACACAACCCCAGAAAATCTCAAGAAAATCCTGGAAGTGATTCAGACTCCTTTTGTGAAACACCAACTTTCAAAAACTTTTAGTGTTTCAAAGGGGTCGTTTTTCTTTCTTCCTTCTTCTCAAAGACACACTGCATATACAGAAAAGACATGAGAATCCCCTGTTGGGAAGCCTACCCTGTCAAACCCTCATCACCTGTACAATAGCTTCTTGACATGAATTACCTGACACCTTGTACAATTGCAAAAAACTGTGGAATTTTAGTCACTGGAAAGAAAGAAAGTAATTTCATTTTAAACTGTAAAGAAGAGAAGGCAACAAAAGAAATCATTGTTACCAACTTTTCTGATAGGTCATGAGTAAAGGAGCAAGTGTGGAGAGAAGGTTCAGGTCCAGCTCTGGGGTGCCAGCACAGCAGCCAAGGCCAGGCTGGATGAGGCTCTGAGCTACCTGGCCACTGGGAGACATCTCTGCCCATGGCAGGGGGTTGGAACTCGATGAACTCTAAAGTCCCTTCCAACCAAATGCATTCTATGATTTTGTCTTTCTTCCATTTGTGTCCTATGAAGTTCCAGAGGAGATAATGAGCCTTCTCTACAGATGGGGCTTGTCACTACTGCTTTTGAGCCAAAGGCAGTGGTGGGCATGTGAAGGCTGAGGACAATCTGCCACAAGAACAGTGCTAGAGACAGACAGAAGAATTACCAACTCCTGGAAAAGAGCTTTTATATCTTTCATTCTCACAGTTTTTGGGTTCTTTTCAACACAGCCAGCAAGGATTTCACACCAACAGTGAACCAAATCCTGCTTTTTTAATGTATTTATCCTATCAGCCCAACTACAGTTATAAAATACTATTCCCTGAAAGGTCATACCTACATCACAACTCTAATGTTCTCACTTTCCCATTTGACTAATTTTCTGTTCATTGGAAAAGGTATTTCACACTCCTGGGTAGACAGCATAGAACAGACTCTTCTCATGCTACTGTGAACCTGCAGTGGCTGAAATGTGCTCACTGTAGTCAGTCCAAATTTACTCTCTAGTCAGGATGGCTGCATTCCTCTAGAATTAAATCAGAAAGAGAAGGAAATAAATACACTTATGCTGCAAAGGTACAATCTTTCACCCAGTTGCTATGGAGGTGAGACCAAAAGGGGCATTCCTGAGACATATTTCATACTCAACAGGATTCCCAACCTGAGCCCTGAAGTGAGATCCTCTTAAAACCACCAGCTTATTATGACTCACACATTAAGCAATTCAGCAGAGTTTTCATACACAACAGGATATCTCCCTTTCCTTTGTTGAGAAAAGGGTGCAGAACAAACTTCAACACCAAAACCTTTAAGCTCCCAGCACTTTGACATGAGATTGACAGTAAAGAGAGAAAAGAAGTTGCTAAGAGATGAATTTCTCAGCTATTTAACCACCAAATATGGGATACCCCAGGATTAACTTCATACTACTGACAGGCTCCTTTTCCTCCAAAACTGCTGCCCTGTGGAATATTTCTGTGTCATAAAATATGAACGCAGGTAAAACCTCTGCTGCCAAACATTTGTGGGAAAAACAATAGTAGAAAAGTAACACTGAATTCTCAGATTTTAAGTCCCCAATTTACATGTCTTCAACTTTGCTGTCAGCCCTTGTCCTGTAGCTGTAAGCCACTCTGCTTTCTGAAATTTTAGCCACTGAATCCCTAAAGCTCATATTCTGAGTAAAGTAAGTGGAACAGAAGATGACTTTCAGTAATAAAGTCTTCTGCTAACTGGAATTATTTTTCTGGTACACAGTGCCACTCCTACCAAGAAGCCAAAAATTGATGTTTTGCTAGATCTCCATACATCTGCCATTCTGAGACCAGAGAGAGCAGGCACAGCTCAGCCAGGGCCCTACAACTACACAGAAGTCTTACAACTCCCTAGGGCTGTGCACAAAAGCCAGTTCAAATAGCAACACATCTGCTTGTCTCAGTTCCCAGCAGCAACTGCCTTAGGAATAGCTCATGGGCCACTGTGCTCATAAACCAGATCCTGAACACCATTTGTCTGAAGTTATGTGTCATTTTTCTGTGTTACTAGGAAACTTACAACTAAGTTTCTGCAGTAGTTAAATTATTTCCGGTAAAATTATAAAATTATTATGCAGTAGTTAAATTATTTCCTGTATTGAACTCTAGTGCCCAGTTTCTGGCCCAGAAAACAGCAACAAAAAATGTTCAGTGCTGCAATGACACAGTCAAAGAGTCCTGCAAGCAATTTCCTCTATACTAGTAGAAAAAATCAGGATAACCAATGCATTCCTCTAGTTGTCACTCATGGAAGGAGATGTGTAAGCACATAGAAAAGGTAGGAAGAAAGCTGGTCCCATCTCTGCCACAAGTGAGACCTTGGAGAACAGAAGACCACTGAGAAACATTTCTAGTTTGTGAGGGGTTTTGTTTTTTACAAGTATGTTTCTCACTCATTTACCTGACATTGCATCCACCTAAGCTAATTTAAAGTGTCTCTTCCTTTTGTCCCCTTAATTGCACATCACATTTGTACGTGGGAATGTTCAGTCTTATCAAATGTAAGAGATTTCTTTTCTTTGCCTGCACAGAAAGCAGCAGCCTCGCTGTGCTGAGGATAGAAAAGAGTAAATCAAACCCAAACAAAATTGTTATGAAATAGGAAACAACTGGGCTGCATGGAGGGTCCAGTAAAAGTGAAAGCATGAAAAGCAAGGCTTTCTTAAAATCTTCACTCGTGTTGCTATAATATTTAAATATTGAACATAATTTAAATGACAGAATCTTGGTCTATAGCTAGGAGGCCTGAAACAATTCCATATCAAAACTATTCAACTTCAACAAGGTCTTGAAAAATCCCAGCTTTAACTGTAAAAATGAGATTTTATAACACTTGAGAGTATCAATGTATTTTAATGATTAACAGAACATGTTTTGCTTTCCCGCCATAATTTTCCTGTGTTCACTTTTTTAAACATGTGTGTCAAACATTCAGCTTGTCAGATTATATGATAATAAATGGCATACAATAACTGCACAGCACTCAAATTTCATCAAACCTTGGCCAGCAGAACTAAAATCATCTAAACAAAGGGAACATCAAGCAGATCACAAGCAGAAGCTACTTGGGATAACCTTTGAAAACAACAGTGTACTACTAATTTATATCAGCTGTGAATCTACAGGGAAGGGGCAACAGTGGTGGGAATTAAAATATACAGAAAAACAACAAAACCGATGCAAGGTTTTGTGTATCCTCATGGAATCCTTCAGAAAATATGAGAAGGTGCTGAGCTTCCTGTGATGTTTTCTCAGATTCAGTGCCCAGGAGAGATCACACATAAATACACCAGTGTACAGTTGTTACAGGAATAAATACAACTTCTTTGACTGTGCTGGGGCTTTATGTGTAAAATATGAAGTAGTGAAGTAACATGATATGAGAATATAGAAAAACACGCCTTTTTTTTTAATGTTTATACCAACAGAGAAATAGTAAATATACCCTTGAGCTGCCTTTTCCAAAAGTACTTTCAGCAGCCAGTGCAATTCAGCAGTTTGTCTGGGCTGCCTCATGGAAACATAACACAAGAAGTGCATGTGAAAGTTTTCTGTATGTATTTACGCTTATAAAATTAAAATTTGTATTTGTGTGGTTCTCCCAGGACTTGTGTTTCTAGTTACTGGTTTGTCTGTGTCCTTTAGCAATAATCAACAGTTCTTGGATGCATTTCCTTCCCAGCAGTATGGGAGCAGGTTCTACAGGCTTTCCTTTCACCAGGGAGGTGGCTACACCAGCTGCCTGTGGTAAAGAACCCCTTCCTTCCTATGAACTGCTCTACATGGTGCCTGTTTCTACTGGGCATCTCCTGAAGCTTTATCTCCATCTTCTCAGACGTTGATAAGAGCACAGACACTGTCATTGTGTCATCTATACTCTATCACAATCCTCCCTGGCACTGAAGGGGCCAAACATTTCACTAAAAGCTAATGGCACCTGAGTCCAACTCCTGTAATCTAGATCTATGAAAGGACAGAGGCACCGAAAAAAAATCTGTATAAGAAACCAAATATATTTTTGTGCTCTTCTACATCAACAAATGTAAAAGATGAAATATTTGAGTAAGAATAGCAATGCTTCCCTTGTTCCTTCCTCCTTGTAGGAGGAATAGCAAGCCTCCTTTTTCCACAAGAGTAATTATCCGTTTTCTTCACAAACCCAATTCTTTAAATTTACAAAACTCATGCTGTGATAAATGTTATCTTCCTTCAAAATTACAGGTGTAGCAAGAATCTGTCTTAAACAATCTGTCTTTACTTTCAACTTGTACTGAGATTATAACTCGACTAACAGAGCAGAGCATAACAAAAATATCATTATAAAATGGTGTCCCTCTCTACTTAAAAAATACTAATGTGAAGTGCTGCTCAACACAGGAATTTTTTGCCTAATGACTACTTTGCCTCTGCTTTCTTTGTAAAATTGCAGGGTTTATAATTAATTATCAAATAAACATGATAGATACGTTCAAAAAAATAAAGGAAGAACCCATAATACTGGAATTTATAAGTGATAGACAAGGAAGTTTATCCTAAAGTTGTCAATTCTTTGGATCTAACACTTGTAGAAATGCGTGGGTTTCTCAATTTTCCATTGCAATGTATTAGTTAGAATTGTCTCAGGTGTTTTCAGATCAAATTAACTGGAAACCAAAGATGTACAATAAATGAAAGGGACTGAAATCAAAGCCACCAGATATCTTGATGTTGTGAGCACAGAGCAATCACTCACAAATTCCACTAAAGACCACTGAATATTTCACCCACAAAATCCCAACTAAGCAGAAGAGATCAGCTCTCATTTTGTCTGCCAGCATCCACCGACTGCACGAGATACCCAGGAAATATGAAGAGCTCAGCAGTCCTACAGGGGGTGGAGATGCAGCTGTCAGACACTTTTCACACAGTTTCTGGAAGACAAAGTGACTGGTGGCTGGCTCCAGTCAGCAGGAAAACACTGGATTAGAGGCCATTTCCTCTCCAACCAAGAGGAATTCCAGCCTCTGGCATTTGCTCTGGTCAGACTCTGATGCTTGTAATTAATTAAACTAATTTGTTCACAGTAAGCATCCAGCCCGGCACCAGTGAACAAGCAGGAAGCACCATGAGATGCCTTCTGTTTCCACATGACAGGACTCAGGTGAGACATTCTTTTCTAATGACAGAACCCAAGTTTACTTTCTTTTTCCCCTCTTCTCTTGGGAAAGACAGACATACTTTCCAAGCCATCCTAGGGAAAAAAAACCTCCAGCTTAAAGGACTATTCCACTCTTTCTACAGAGCATCTGCTCAGGAAGGAGGAAAACATGAGACTACAGGCAAAATAGCTTCAGTATATAAGGATAATTTAATGAGTGAAGACCAGTGCCTGCTTAAAACACCAAGTACCAAGATGGAGAATAAATGTTCAAAACCAGTTGAATTAAAAAAAAAGGATAAATTAAAAAGGGCCCACAGATGGTACTCAAGAATAATTTTTTTTCAGATCCTACAAGCGAACAATTATTTGTTGGGGACCATAACATACAAATCTGTTCACTGCATTTTATCAGGACAGTCTCAGCAAGGAGGTGGACTGCAAGAAAAATTTGTTGCTTGTATCACAAAGCACAGAAGTCAAATAATACTCACAAAGAAGTTTCCAATAATTTTTGAAAAGTAAATATGTATGTATATAAACACACATGAATATGAAAGTTGAGAATCTTGGACAGATTGAAGAACTACAGTTATCATATAACTCATTCAGCTATGTCAATATCCGTCATTCCTGCTGTCAGCTTTGACAAAACTCACACTACAGATGAATATCAGGCAATTTATCAAAGTGTCCATCAGCCAATCATTATGATGGGGTCAGAAATTTCTCTGCAAACCATCATTGTCACTTAGTGTATCAGTCAGCAACCTGAAGAATCACCCACTGATAGCGTGGTATGTATGGGAGGGCCTTCAACCAGCAAACCATGGCGGTAGCTTTGAGTCATCAACTCGCTCGTATTTCCTTCTGCTCCCCAAATATTCATGTACCTGTACATTCCCAAGCACTCAGAAGAACCACTGCTAATAGCAGATAGACAGAACCATTTACGTAAATTTGTTGCAACATCACAGAGAATGGAAATAGGAGCTAAAATCATCTGGATCAACATTTGTATGCATCGTTAGGAACAAATCATGGAATGAACATTTAATTCCACGTTCTTCCACTGTGGCATTAATCAGTGAACTGATGGCAGTTAAGAAATTGCTTCTGCCCATCACTCAGCACTTCTGCTCTTGAAGCAAGAATTGAACTTTTCCTTTCCTGGCAACACTAGTAGACCCTGTCATGCCAATAATGGCTCCTACTGTTTGCTTAGACATTCAACACGAAAATTCCTGCAGATCAGACCAGATACAAAGAGATTTCAATTTAATTACCAGAGTGGGTGCAGGTAAAAACTACTTCACTTCTTGATGTAACAGCTGCTGTGTCACCATAGCCAGGTTATGTCAAGCAACAGGAATTCATAACACTTTACCTAAAGATAATTAAGAAGGTCACAGAACACTGGAAAAAAATGTTCATGTGAGAGACCACAGATGGACAGCTCAGAGTAAAGGAGTGGATACAACATTTATAGACAGACTACAAAAGGAATTCAAGCAAACACACTTCATCCTTCAATTGGAAAAAGATATGAAATATATTTTAAAAGGAACAAATGCATTCAAGTTGACCTGCCCGATTTCTTGTACGTAAATTTCTCTTAG
>WAAE01021822.1:0-28303 GCA_013400495.1 Nicator chloris
TTTTTAATTTTTTTTTTATTTTACAGGACAACATTTTTAGAATGGAAGAGTCACATTTTGAAAATGGGCGGGGGAAAAGCCCTTATGACCCCAAACTGCTGACAGCTTCACTTTTAGTAGGTAGGTGCCACACAACAAGTTCAATGAGATGTGCATTCATTGTAAATAATTTACCAGTTTTCTGCTTCTTTTTTCTCCTTGCAGCACCTATGATAGTTACTTGTTTTATGCAGTTTATTTCCAGGTTAAAGTAATTCTGGTTTACTTTTAATACAGTTGACCCAAATGTCCTGAGGTGTAAACCAAGATTCAGGTATCACAAGAGCTGCTTTATATACCTGCAGGACCTTGATTCTGCTAAGTGTTTTTCCTTCTGACATCTTGGTGGAGGCATTTTAGTCACCCACTTTGCAGGCTGGCCACACTGGTGGTCACACAAGCACAGCTGAGAGCTAAGTGAGAGGAGGAATAAATAACTCCTTACATCAGTTTTTCTGCCAAGGAATGCCTGTCACCCAACTTCACCTTGCATGGGAGCTGGAGATCAGTGAACAGCCACAGGTCTAGGCCCTAAGGTGCTGTTTCAGCTGAAGAGATCTGTCTGACAGTAAATAAAATTAAATTCCTGGCCAGAACAAAAAGATTTAAATAAATTAAGTGTTTCTGAATTGGTAATACTTCATTTCATGAAATATGTAAATGTGGAGCAACTGGACTGTGTCAATCTAATTGAACTAATGCAATTCATTGAATTTATCTAATTGATTTAACTTATCTAATTAAATTAAATATGTTCATTGTTATTACTTCACCTTCACAAAAAAGGCAAAAAGATATTTTGTGAGATTAAATTGGGAGGAAACAGATTCTTCTTTCCCTACACGTCTGCCTAGGTGTAGCCACCTTAACATCCTTACATGTAACTTTCTGGCAATTTATTACAATTTCAAATCCAGCAATAGTTTCAGAAAACTGGAGATTCTCTTATCTCAGAAGTCTTCAGGAAATGACACATAATGAGAGACATTGGTTTCTTCAGCCCTTTGTCCATCGTTAGCCTAGGGCCTTGCCTACCATCTGCCCTTTTTCTATTTACGTTGCATTTAAAAATTAAGCTATTCAAAATATACAGCAACAAAAATTTAGTCCTAAGTGTGCCTCATTTCCTGATCTTAGGAGCCCATAATGATCCCGGTTGATGAGCTAACATGAGGACACACACTTTTTAACAGGAAAAACAGGAAAGACATCCACATCTTGCTCCAACTTGTACCCTGTACAAACAGAAAGGAAAAAAACAGTGTGTGTAAAAGGCCAGTGTATAAATTAGTGCCTGGAGCAACTTGAATTTGTGGCAGAGCTACTCTCAAGCGAATAGCTTTACTATTTACTTTAATATATAATAAAGAAGAGAATGATGACAAGCCAGTATTACATGGTATACCCGGTATGCAACTGCACAAAGTCAACAGCGTCTAGCTTTTCACATTCCTTTTTTTTTTTTTCACTCAGTCCATCACAAATATGATTATCTTGCTTCCCTTGGCTTATATTTCATGTCTTTAAAACATATTTGCTTTCTTGAGCCCACTTCCTGTCACTATAATTTTCACTCCATGGATATTCCCTTCTAATAAAGAATAGACTAAGCATGATCATTTGTTTTGAATCAGGCCTTGGTTAGAGCCACTGGGTATAAGAACACAATAGAAAATGGTGCAAATCGAGCATTCAAAGCCAGTGACTAATTTCTACTTCAGTCACTTACACAAAACTCAGGGTGAAGCTAAAATAAACATTCCTGCATCCTGAAAGTGAGCAACCTTCTTTCTCTGCCTCCTTATAGTTGCCTCAGAGCCACACTGCGTTACTGATTATGATGTTGCATCTACTTTGACCCTTTTCTGCAGTATGTTTTGCAGAGTGTGTATGCCAAATTCACCACTCGTTCTTTGCCTAAAAATAACTCCTCTTTACCAAAACCCCCTTGTTTTTCATGTTAAAATGATGACCCAAGGCAGAATAATTCCCTCCCCCCCAAAACAATTGAGAAACAGGGAATGAACTGGCCAAGCAATGACTGCATGGAGAGGTTTAGTCCAACTGCTCTCCAAGGCTGGGAGCATGGGAGTGAAACAGTGAGCGTGGGCATGAGGGCCAGGGGAGCCTCTTAACCCCAAAGGTGTCACACCAAGGATGTGGATACATTCCTTCTTCTCTTCTCCTGGGCTCAGCTGTAACTCAGCTACTCCTGGCCCTTCACATGACAGAATATTTGCCCTGGTAAGTGACCATGGTTTATCTAAGATTTAAAAGGGCAAATATGTAAAAGAATTCCCCACCATTTATTAAAATGCAATGTTATAATTAGTAATTCAAAGTAACGATCAGGAAAATTTAAATAAAAAGGCTGAGAAGAGTAATTTAGATGGTTCCATACAGGAGGGAAACATTATCCCTCTTCTTCATTAGAAACACTTAACAGATATTTTGCAAAGTGTGGAAGGAGAATATGTTCTTGACACCATAACTGGAAAGTAAATTTTAGGTAAGTGAAATGTAGGAATTTGGGTAAAACATGAAGGTTAATTTGCAAAAAGTAACTTCAGGTCTTTAATAGCCATTAGTACACAGGAAGCCTGTTCTGTATTTCAGCTGAAACAAACTCTTACCATTGTTAAGAGGATCTTCCATTTTCCCACTCTCCTAAAAAAATCAATAGCATTTGAAAAAAAAAAAACAACACCCCACACTAAAGCAAAATGAAAATAAACAGGTCACCTTTATTAAATTGTTCCAATATTTTTCCAGTATGCATTCCTTGTTCCATCCACCTGCAAACATTTTTATTTTTTTAACAGTTGTTCATTAAAGTTGGTTATTGCTACCCTTCTCTAAAGTAAATGCCAGCTGGGAACATGATATAGCTAGTTCCTAGTAATGTAAGACACTGTGCAGCCATTCCCATCTATGTGCTGCTAACTAAACAGTCTCCATTTGAGTGGGCTAATGCATGGAATGTAGAGACTAAGAAATCCCTGGGCACCACTCATGAGTATTCCAGTGCAAGGGGAAAATGAGAAGCAGCATGGTTTCCATAATCAGAGGAGAAAACATCACTGAATGTGTTAGACTAAAGGAATTGTATTGGGATAGTTGAAAAAAAAAGAAAACAACGAAAAACTTTGGAGAAGGGGGCAGCACTGCCCCAATATCAGTTTATTTATGGAAATGACCATTTGGGATTTTCAAAAGCTTTTGTTATCTAGAATCCTCAAAGCTTTTCATGCTCCTGTGTCTCACTGATTTTTTTTTCCTTTTTCGATTCATAATTCCTTTTAGACTTTAACAATTATTTAATTTTTTGTTTTTAAAAACCAGTTTAGGTGCCTTAATGCTCCCAAATATATATTAATATGATCTGAAAGACAGTGACTTTTCACCAGTGAAAAACTTTAGTACTCTATTTCTTAGAAATTAGCTAGTAAGTACATATGAGGTTCAAGATTTTAAAATTACTGTACTTTCTGGGAAGTTTTAGTTATTGACTTCAAAAGAAGTTAAGTCAAACCACCCCTATGTCTGAAACTCTTAACTTTAGTGAGTAAACCTTTTAACCAAGGATAGGTTTCATTTGTGAACCTTTTTACCATTGGGAGCAATTATAACATTCAAGGCTTTTTTTTTGGTTTTGCCTATATTCCTCATTCATTCAACTTCCTTACTACTTTGAAAGGAAAGTTTACAGATCTTTACTGTCCACAAACTATTTTCGTTCAAAATACAATCTGATTTAAAAGCTGAATAGGAACAATTTATCTAATAGATGCATATTGCTTAGTTTGCAACAGCTTTTTATCTCATGACCTTGGGGATTTACTCAGAGTTCTGTGCTTTTTATGTACAATACAGACAAAAATTGTTCCTCCCCTCCAAAACTCAGCATTGCTATGGACTTTAATTATTGTGTCTTTATTTAGTAAAGTCAATACAGGTATTTCTGTTTACATTCATGTGTCAGAATGCTAGTCCATGACAATAGGTGTTTTTGTCCAAAACATATTTTTTTACCTATGCAAACAACTGAAGGCCATCCTTTAGTTCTGGACAGTCATTCCTTTGTACTGCTGGGCTGGAAATACAAAATGACTAGTTTTTTTTTTTCTTTTTTCTTTTTTTTTCTCCTTTATTATTTCCCTTTGATAAATGTTTGTCAGTTTTCCAACTATTAATGTCCACTTTCTTCTTAAAATTTATAAAATTTCTTTTAAAACTGCTGACAAAGAAATAACACAGTGAAGACTATCCATGACATTAAAGAATCATTTTCCAGACTAGCAATGAGTAAATTTCAGTCCAAAAGAAGGTCTGCACAGGGAAATAAAGATGAATGTACTTCTATCTAGACAGGAGGCAAAATCCTCATATAGCTTTTGCATAGTACTAACTCAAAGGATGTGCACATCTGGGACATGACTTGAGGCTCACCCTGAATTTTGCAAAAATTATCTAAAGCCTTACAAAAACAAATGGTATTGCTTGGTATTTCTGTCTGGAAGAAGTCAAAATCCCCTTTTTGCATGATTACAGCAGATCAGTTTAAACTGCAGGCACTGGTCTAGGTATACTGAAACTTGGAGAAGCTGTAGTAGGGATGATAGAAAGGTCAGACAGTGTTCTACAGACCCTTCCTCATTTGAAACATGCTGAAGCCAGTTATTGGCAAAACTTTTATCCTGTCACCACTGAAGAAAAAGCACCAGCCACAGGAGCCTTTTAGTGTCCTCTTGGGTTGAGCTGAGTCCAGCCTGGAAAATATGTTCATTTCCAGTGGTGTTTATATATCAAGTTAGAAACAGAGGTCTAAAAAAAGCTTACAATTCTAAATATTTCAAATATATAATTTTAATTAGTTTTCAAACTGTATTTGGTTTAATTTTAGCAATATAGTATTAAATATAGATTTTTTTTCTTGACTGATTGACCTTTAGATCGGTTGATAACTAAGAAGAAAAATAGGCCTTGTTGGTTTTTCCTTTCCCCTTTGATTTCTATTGATTTATCAGAACTCACTGGGGATTGAAAGACAAGAAAATGAAGATAAGGTTAAAGAAAGGTTAAACATAGCATCAAAGCCCTTTTCACAGGCAAAAAAGGTTTTATGATCTTTAAAATCTCAGCTGCATACTCTGTACATAATAATCACTATAATTAAGTGATTGTGTCCCCTTCAAAAAAAAGTTGAAAATGACATAGAAGAATGGTAAATCGTTAATTAATGATATGCTGTTCTGTTTCCCTTCTGATTACACCTCCTGCTGGGCATGACTGGTCTATTTGTTTCTAATCTCTGCTGTGAAGTCATTCAATTCCACGCCTTTCCGCTATCATGTTTTCACCCTTCCTGACTTTCATGACTACCATATGGTACAGAGCCACTGTAGCTTCAGTCCCTGATTTCATGGTGTCAATGTTCGGGGGAAAAGATGCCAGTGATACCCAATAGGCATGCTTGGATCTGGTTCTCCTGCCATGGAAATGCCTAAAATTGCCATGAAAATGATAAACGTGTTCCTAAAAGGGTGTTTTAAAATGAGGATATGGTAGAGTTCATCATGACCATGAAAAATGTATTACCTTAGCTAAAAAAAGAGTTACTTTATCCTCAAACTTGTCTTTTTCACAAGGGATCCGTGTAACATGGGTAGCTTGAAGGTAGCAGTTGGAAGGAAAAACGCTTTTTAATTCCATTTTAACAGCATAGGGTAGGTTATCTCATTTCACATACAGATGTAGAACACAGTCCTAAAAATGCATTTTTAACATTTTTGATTCAGAGTGATTTCATGGACAAGCTCTAAATTAATGTCAGAAAGGTATGTGTTATACTTTGATCCCCTGGTTCTTTTGTGTGGGTCTCATTGCAGTGTCATTATTATTATTACACTCTCTACCAGCTGGCAGGTAATTAACTTGCCCTGCTCCTTAAAATTTAGACAGTCTCTCTCTCCCCCTCTCTGTCTCCTCTGTGGCTCTTCTAGCTGGCTGAGGGACCCACTGGGATGAATTTCATCTCCAGCTGGGCTCTGTGTGTGTCATTTATGGGCTGAAGTACCATAGGTCAATTTTTAGTTCAGTTGTTCACTGTGAAATGCATGGGGGTCAAGGTAGCAGGGAATGATCTTGTTTATTCTCTGCCTTAGCTGTTGCCCTTTGCCAGTATCACAGTTACAAAGGTGGCCAAAGGAGAAGGGCATGTTCTGTCTTTCCTGTAAAATACACTGTTTTCTGAGGATCCGTTCAGAAAAAAAGGGTAAAAAAACCCCCAAAGATAAACAGCAACAACAACAACAAAAAATCCCAAACAACAACAACAAAAAATCCCAAACCAAAAACCCAAAACGAAACAAAAAAATCCCCTCAAACCAACGAAAATAAAAAGCACATAATTTCTGTTGGAAAAATAGAAGGGACCTAAGGACTTCCTGAACCAAAAGTGACTGAGCTGGACTATTCAGTTCCCATAAACCCAGTAGGTTGGAAGGAACTTCTGGAGGTCTCCAGACCAAACTCCTGTTCTAAACAGGGCAATTTCACAGTAAGGTAGGTTTGCTGAGGCTACATACTCCTGCCTGCCAGGGTAGGTGCAGTGGCTGCCACTGTTCCAGCCTGAGAATTCAAACATATTTTTGCAAAGCGCACCAGCAGTCAGCAGATACAGCTAATTTGCAAGAGGTTACAATTAAGTAAGAAATTTGGACTAATCTCTATTTTCTGCAGTGAGAAATTGGGTCTATTTTCAATGACAATATGTTGCATATGGCTTGTTGTTTTTTAATTTACTCATTATCCCTATTAGTGAAATATGAACCAATGACAGCTTTCTCTGACTTACCATGACTGGAAAATTGAGGAATGTTGCTTACAATTACGTCCTCCCACAGATGGAGAACTGTACTCTGGCACAGCAGCAGACTTCATGGGCAGGGACTTTGCCATTTTCCGAACTCTGGGGCATCACCATCCCATCAGGACAGAGCAGCACGACTCCCGGTGGCTCAATGGTATGTAAATGTACATTTCTCTGGTTACACTCCTCCTCCCATTCCAGATGGGCACACAGCTCCATTCCAGCAACATCTGTGACATATACACTCCTCTTTTATTTGGAGCAGAATTCTGTCTTAAACCGGTTAAACTACTCGAAAGTGATTTATAAAGAAGCATTTTTGGTTTAATTACTCTGAGATTTGTGGAGTGTGGTTAAATTTAAAACACACACAGACACTGTGAGCGGCACAGTCATGCAAGTTAGACAAAAGCTCAAAGCTTGAGGCATCAGCCACCCATGAACATAAAGTAGGTCCAGAGCCTTGGGAAGGATTGTTCCTTGAAAAAGGTTTAATTTTTACTGGGTTGAAGGGGACACTGGCCACATCCAGCAGAAAGTGAACCAGCAGAACCACATGAGCAAGCCAAAGTTGTCAAGAGTTTGGAAACAGAGAAAAGGGTCCTGGGGATTCCAAGTGGTTTGGTTTCAAAATATCCAATAGTTCAGCAAGGCACAATGGCTTACATTATTTTATGGAAATTAGTAATCAAGCCTGTGGTTGTTCATTTGCGTGTCTGAGGAGGGAAAGATGGTTTCAGACAAAATCTGATTTTGGCTTCATGTACCAAAATACTTTAGAATGCATCTGAGTACTCTATCCAAGTTCTACTGAAATAGCTCAAAGGGAATTATATTTGGCTTTAGCTGTATAAGGATATAAGCATTTTGGAAATGAGAATTCATTGCCTGAAAAAGCTGACATTTGAATTAAGTAATACTAACTGTAGTTGTAGAGTTAATTTAAGTTTTAATTTTTTAAGAGTTAAGTAGCTCTACTTTTGCTGTATATACTTCTTGCATCTGCACTCCTGTTTTTGAATTCACAAATTATTTTATTCTTAGACATTTTTTGCTCCTGGCCATATTATTTATGTCTCTGCTGAGGTTCAGGCTTTCTTATGTGTGTTTGCAGTTTAGGACAAACTGTTCACACAAATTTTAAAGTGTAAGAGCAGAGTAACTTTTAAAACACATTTTGTTATTAGCTAGTCAAGACCTTCTAGTATCAAACTGGATATCACATTAGCTGTATGTACAATCCATAACAACATCAGCCCCTGACTCTTAGTTAAAACCACAAGATGCTATTGCAACTTGGATTAACTCTGTATATAACATACATTGGATACATGTATCATGTAAATGTGTATATGACAAGTATGGAGCTGTATTTTAATATGACAAGTTTATGAATCTGATGTGTATCCTGTTCAATTTAGTTTTGCTGCAATTCATATGGACTACCATCTCTATAGAGAACAGATTCAGGTCTACAACCTTTCAGTTCTACAATCTGTGTTTACCCAGTAACCCAAAAATTGTATTCATTGGGTTATTTTATTATGACAGTAAACAAGATTTCTGGACTTCTGTAAATAGTAAAGTACAAGGGATATATCCACCTATCTTGATACCTGGTGGAGTAAGAATGTGTTAAAGATGACCAGCATCAACTTTTGTTACGATAGTCATGACGACATTTTAAAACCCGATCGTACAAGCAAAATCTCCTTTTGTGGAGTACATTTGCACAATGACAGCTGAGTCAGGAGGATTTATGCAGTGGGAAAACGCAGCCATTGTCCACAGACCCTATACTTCACTGCTGAAATTGTCTCATTCCATTGTGGATTCAGTTATCAGTCTTTCAGCACTAAATGTGAGAACTACTTTTCCCAAATTAGCACTAAGGTTACCTCTGACAGGGTGCAGAAACAGCAACTGTTGTGTGCTCAAGGTGGGGAGCTGATGGACCTCAAGCTTTTTTTGAATTTAAGTACTTTACAAAATGAGCATAAAAGTAGAAAGATGGCATTTTTTGTATCACAGGGTGAAGGTGATTTCCAACTCTTAAGTAAAGTTCTTGCAGTATATTCCTGTATGGAAAGTTTCAAACTTCATTCAAAACAAGATAAGAATCAAATTGAGACCTTTAGAAATTAGTCTCATAACTGTCCATAATTTAATAGAGAATGATCCTTAAGTACATTTTTGAAATCTCTCTCTCTGCTGCAACTTAATGCATTTACCTTCCTATTATGGAAAGATTGGCCTAAAATCTGCACTACAACATTCCTATGAGAGGCTCTGAGGCTTTACTCTTAATTTCCCAGTGATAAGTTCCTGGCAGCCTTTCCACACAGCTCTCCTAATTTCAGCATCTAACATGGAAATCCAAAAATGATAATAGTTAGGGTTTGAAACTCTGCAGGCCTGCCAGTCCTTTGATTATTGTTTTTAATTTGCCATTTTTCCTTTTAAAATGTAATTATAAAAGAAGCTCTGTGTTTGCACGTCTTTAAAGTGGATATACTTCTAATGAAACCAGCTGTCATTGAAGAATGAGCTGTTCACTGCCTTCTTAAAGATCTATACAAACTATTTTTGAACCTTAAGTTTGCAAACCTTTGTAAGTTTTTTAGTAAAGACGTGGATTTCTACGTAGTGGTGGGTTTTCTTTCCTAGTTGCTTTTTACAATGTACTTAGCCTCAGGTAAAAAAAACAGTATTCCAAGGGGCATATACTGAAAGCTGCAGAACAGTTCTGACCAAACTTAGAGACACATTCTCTCTCATCCCTGTAGAGTTTAATAGTTAGATGGTGAGGCATCCAGTTCTAAGACCTTGCTAGTGTTTACTTCAGTCAGAGCAGAAGCTAAATTGCTTTTTCCATACTAAGGCTAAGATCAGAGCTGACAGGGTGAAGAAAACACAGCTGTTTGGTACCAAAAATGGAGAGGACAAGACAGTTGCACGTGAAGAGCTTGCAAACTTTTCCCAGAAATTGTCTTGCCCTGAACTGGCATAAAAGTAGAACAACATTACACAGACGGATTAAGTTTCTGGGATTTAAGCAGGGACACAGAGTTACTACAGAGATCACACAGTCACATTCTGGAGATGCTCAACCTTCTTACAGAAATTGTATGTTTTGGGGAAGAGAACTGTGCCCTGCCCAAGGGAAGGTGCTGACCAGCAGCTCTTAAACACTTCTTAAGACTCTTAGAGGTATTAAATACTCACAGGCTTCTAAAGCTTTCATTTTGTGTAAATAATTAAACAGTCACCAAGCCAAATAAAACAAGGGAGACTGATTCTATAGCCATGTAGTCAGGGCATTCATCTAGAAGCTAGGGAACTACACATCAGTCACTGTAGCAGTGTATGTTTAATTATTGATACAGAGTTGGCCAGATGTGACAAGGAAGCATTTGCAAAAACACAGTAAAATAAGCTGGTGCTCAGGGAAGTCATCTTGAACATGAAAAGCTGCAGCCCAGACTGAATCACATGCTTTGTTTTAAGCCATGTTCATGCACACATCAGACATTACTGACTCCTCTGGTACGTGCATGGAGTCTTCTCTGCACAAAACAGCTTTGGCAATATTACTCACTCCCAGTGGGGGTCAAGAATTGTTTTGAACTCTCGGAAAAAAAAAACCGTCTGAAGTTGAAAAAATCTTCTGTACAGCTTCACTATAAGGAACAATGGCCTTGATGTTACACATATATCTTACAAAGTCTTGCCTATCGGCAACTACGATTCCCTTTAAATGTGCCATTGCCTCTCATAGTTCAGAGGCATAAAGTTATTTTGAAGAAACCTGGATCGTGTCCTGCTTCCATGAACTGCTGCAGAAATTAAAAAAAAAAGAAAAAAGATGAGTAGAGGCCTGAGCAGGTGGGAGCAGCTTCTTCTGGTGCCAGGGAGTTCCCTGCTGCACAGCAGGCAGTGTTTGCTCTACACCATCCCCACCGCCTTCCTGCAAGGGCTGAGGGCATGGCTGGAGGCAAAAAGGCAGAACTGGCAGTGCAGTCTACCAGAGCAAATGCTGAGCAATGCAAAGGCAATGCACCCAAGGCAGTTTTCAAGCTGAAGATTAGAGGAGTGGAAGGAGAGAGCTTAAAGCTGCTCTCGTCTTCTCTGACTTGAGCACAGGGGATCTGGCCTTAAATTGTTAACATTTTGTAAAATGAATAACCATAAACATTTATTTTAAAAGCAAAGCAGGATTGGGCTGAGCGAAATCTGAAAGGAAATGAAATCACAAAAGCTGCATTAGGATAGTATTATGAATTTGGTTTGCACCCCAGAAATACTGGCCTCACTCACCCTCTTTACTAGACCTGGGGTTAAGAGAGATTGTCAGTCTGGATTTCCAGACTTGGCTTGGAATTTCCTTGCTTTTTATGGGTTTAAACCACCCTGTGATATTATTTTAGCATACTTTCCATGGCTTAATTTTTAAAGTGGAGTAGTAACTGTGCTTAGTCCCCTGAGGTTATTGTCCTTGGTAATCTTTACTTTACGGTTACATAAACAGCTGAGAATTATAGAAGCTGAGCGACTGTTCAATAAAAAGGAAAATTCCCTCTTAAATTTAACAGGGTCCAAGGCAGGAAACATGGACTTGATACTCTCCTGGCATTCAAACAGAACTGTAGACATCACTTTGTGTTGTTTCCACTTACAACACTTTGTTGAATGTTCGAGCATTGGCATTACACAAATGTGATTTTGAGTATATATGTATTGCACAGTAGACTAATGTATGACAACAGAAAGAAAAGATTGCAGATATTTTATAGGATTTTTACCTCTTTAATAAAATCTATTAAATGTGCCAAAGTGTTAGAAATTAATTACTCTTGCTGAGACTTGAGTGTGGACATATTCTGATCCTTGAACCTTTAATTAGTCTTTGGTCAACCACAGTAAATCCTTTTCCTACCTATACATAGCCACTGATGGCCCCCTCTGTGTGCCACTCCCGTGTCTCTAAATGCCTTCCTAATTTCCCAGCTCATCTCTTACACGTTCTCAGTCTGGATGTACAGCATGCAGTAAAATACAGGTCTCAGCTGTGGAAAGGGGCCACAGAACCCAACCATCCTGCTACCTGGGGTTGTTTCATAAAATACATCTAAGATCTTATTGGAGGAAGGAGCTGACAGATAGCTACAAATACAATAAATCTCCACCAAGAGAAGAGCTATTTAAACAAAGGACATTAAAAAAAAAAAAAAGTGTGAACTGCATATGAATTTATTTAGTCTTCAAATTAGAAGTCTTAAACTATGATGAGAATGAAATCAGAAAAAGTTGTCCAATAGAAGTAGTCAGTGAGACAACCTAGTTGGTTTCAAGAGGAACTCAGGTGACATTTCATGTGTTTTTATATAGCACACTTGCCTGACATCCCAAGAGACTACAGTGAGTAGACTAAGAAGTCTCTTCCAGGTCTGCATTACCATGAGTTTACAAGCACATATTTAAACAACCTTATGAGTGAAAACAGTGAGGGAATTTTTTTTGTGTATGTAATTTTTTTTTTTGTTGTTCTTTTGGTGTTAATTTCCCTGTGAAAGGATCTCTCACATTTCAAATACACATTTCTACATTTGAACAGCTGATACGTCCTATCTTGCAGGCTGTGGTGTGGACTGAGTTCCACGCTTTCCCCTCACGGCTCACAGAAGCATGAACAACTCTGACCCTTGGGGAACACATGTCCATATATGCAAGTCTCATTTCTCACTCAATAAGTCCTCCCACCCCCCATTCCCACTATCTTCATTGCTAAGAATAGTAATAAATAATTTCACAGTGATAAATTCCATGTGTGACAAATGCTAATGTCACCTAACAGTGCAAGGAAGTGCTCAGAAACTATAGTGATGGTGGCATAATACAGAATGGCACATAAACTCAATTTACAAGGGTTTGGGTTTTTTTCCCTTTAAGTCTGTAGATCCATATTTGAGAGATTGAGTATGAATTTTAAGTTGTTTTTCTCATTGCAGTCTAACAAGCTTTTTCTATATACATTTTTTGTTGCAACCCATTCTTTTTTTTTTTTTTTTTTTCTTGGAAGAAACGTAGAATTTCTGAAATTAGAAAATAAGTGGCCCTTTCTTGTGTACTTGACATTTATCCTGTCACTAAACTGAAATGGTTACAGATCAGGAAACCAAAGACCCTGCTGAATATTTGACCAGAAGATAGTCATATATTTGAATCAGTTGAACCTGTCAGATAACTGTTCCCTATATCTTTATACAAAGAGAAGCATTTGGTTCAGAAATCAAAGACCAAGTAGCAATTAGAGAATGTGCTTAACAGTTTCTCTGGAAGTAAGAAAGGTCATGAAGATGGTAGGTGGAAACAACCAGAAATAGTAAAATCTTCAAGTGGCCTAAATGAAATTATTTGAAATCATTCTAGGAAATGTATTTTCTCATTCTCAATCTCTCCCATGCTCCCTAGGATTAAGTAATTTTCTTCATTAAATATCAGTGCTGTAGATGATATTTTGTTCTGTTCAGGTTGAAAAGATGGTAAAAGTATCCAAAGGACAAGTTTTGAGGTTGGAGTGGAAAAAACAGGTAGGAACGATGAAGCAGCAGAGAACATTTGGAAGGCTTCCTGACACTGTAGAGAATATGACCTGGAGCAAGAAGATTTGCATCAGTAAGGATATTGGTCTGAGCTATAGACACAGTATGCCACAGGAAGTTAGGATACGTGTTAGTCCTGACTTAGGATATGTGTATATAACATGGTTAACCATGGGCTCAATTATGGGTTTTAACGTGGTCATCTTTACTATCCACACCAAAAAAATTGCTGGGAGTGTAGATTAGAAGCCATGCTTTGCTGCAATTCATTCATTCTGTGACTCTCTTTAGAGTGCATATAAGATCAAAAATAACGGTGAGCTTAGAGTTCTTTGTTCACTGTTTCCACTGGAGACCAGAGAAGTATGTCTGCTGCATAGTCTTTCTAAAAAGAGACTTGCCAGTGATGGCCAGTTTGAGATCTGCACTCACTCTTATGCACTTGGTCTATTGGCAATGTGCCCTAAAATTGCTAAATTTTAAGGTTTTTATTTCAGTTGTGAGTTGAAAGGTCAACCTATCAACATATATCAGGTTAACAACCCAGTAAGTCCTGATGAGTCTGATGTTGGGGTGAGATCTGACAATGCAGCCATTCCCATCACCTTCTCTGGAAGGCAGTTGGATGAAAGAGCCAGAACAAGCTCTGGGTAGATCCTGGATGTGGATAAATCAATGTACCTCTGTGTTGGGCAAAACTGATGATCTCATTTAGGTGCGCAGATTCAAATTTGATGATGCAGGTGAGTTGCTTTCTGTAGTCATTCTTTGGAAAAATAAATCCAAGTCTCATCTGCTTCTTGCAGCAGCAGGAGCTGTGTAAAAATCTGCATGAGCACACTCCAGGAGTATATTCGGTTGGAGGAGCAGAGCTCTGTACCCTTCTCACACTGATAAAAAACACCTGCCATTTTCCAATTGTCAATAGTCCCAGTGATATTCTATCTCCTCTAAAAAGCGTTTTTCTTTTCTTTCTTTTCTTTTTACCCTAAGTTGGACTATTTTTTTCTATGGCTTTGTTTCAATGGATAACTTAGAGTTGGTAGTGTGTGGCTTTGTAAAGGTGTGACCACTTTAGGTGACAAACTTAGTATATTATTCAAGCAGTGGCAGTAACCTCTCCCAGAAAGCTTTCTGTACTACTTTCAGTTAATGTATGATTAAAAAGATTATATCTATCTATCTATCTATCTATCTATCTATCTATCTATCTATCTATCTATCTATCATCTATCTATCTATCTATCTGTTGTCCACATGGTATTAGTTCATAGGAAGACTCCCTTTTCCCTGGAGATAAATCTCAGTAGGAAAAAGAGTCATTTGTCCAGAAAAGGTATAGTGTTCAGGTTCTAAGTTAGCATTTTGCTTTTCTTTTGGTAACAATTACACAACACCAGTTTCTTTGTAATTCTCATTTTTGCGGAGATCCAAATCAGCTTAAGCTAAAAGAAAGTTCAGAGTAGGTGGCAGAATTCCAAAGACAGAGCCTCTATGTTATAGACTTGCAACTCAAGTAGGTTTCCCATGATCTTTGTGAGAGCTCATCACAGCTCTGATGCTTGAAAACCAGTGACTTTTAACTACCAAATTGTGCCTCCTTTTCTTGTTCACAAAAGTCACTTATCAGTTTTTCAGAAAAGTTAAGCAGAAATCTGTTTGTAGGAGTCACACAGCAGAATACTAATTGATTTAAACAAAGGAGGAGTGGGTCTGTTACAGCCCCCTTTACATACATCCGAATTTTTTTTTGCATTCTTGTGCTGTTGGTTTTTTTTTTCCTTCTGCACTAGCCATCAATTTAATGAGTGTTGACCCTGTCAATACCAATTTCCTCTTCTCAGGCCACCATGTTCAGAGTTTGGTGGGCGTTCAATAGAGATTTACTGTTGACTGGGTAATTTGAGTTCATGTGTGTGGTGAAAAATTAGTGAGGAGAATTACCCAGAAAAGTGGATGCCATGACAATGCATGTCACCATGGTGTGACCAGCTCTGCTGACATAGGTTTCAAAAGCTCTCCCCCTGTGAAAATGGGGCCTGTTTGCAAATTAATTAGTTTCTGGCAGCAGCTTGATTGTTGACCCAAAGTTTGTAGAGTGGAAAAACAATCAGATTAGTGTGTTCAATATAAAGGCCCAGCGCGGTGCTCGAGTGCAGTTTGCCAAACTGTTGAAGCCATGAATAGAGTGAAACAAATTCTTTACTGAGAAGCCAAGGCAAAGGTTAAGTGTGATGTGACTGGAGCACGCTGGCCGCGGGGCGGTGGGGAGAGAATTAAAGGTTTCAGCCACACAAAAATAGAGAGTGCTGAGCGAGTTGCATTGAATTTAATGAAATTCACAGCTTCAGACGCAAAAGTGTTTGGCAATGTTTTAGTCTGTGTTAAAGGGCGAATAAGATGGCTTTGTTTTAAGAAGTTTTCTTTGTACAACCATGTGGGACACCAGGGACTGAGCCTCTAAAGGGTATTAGAGAGACTTCCTGAGCCTGCATGCTGTTTCTAAGCACCTGCAGACTGAGGTTTGTACCAGTTCCTCCCACTCCCCACCACACACTAACTCCCTTTATCTCTAATGATTCAGTCCAAGCTTTCCATTCATCACCTCCAACATTTAAGCAGGGTTTTTCTTTTAAATAGTGCTGGTCTGGGGGTCATGGACAAATATATTAGAAATCCACGCTTATGAATAAATGCTTGTTATCGAGGTAGTGAGTCAAAAGATCAATACTAAAAAATACAACATGCCACATCTGTAGCTGATAATACATGACAATGACCCCTATGCAGCCAAGATCTGATTTCTCCTCATTATTGTGCTCGTCTCATTGAATTATTACTCTTCATTCCTTCAATAGGTATTTTTTTACATATGTTTGCCCTTCATCATCTGTTTTTGGCATTCAGTGTTACTATCACCCTTGTAATATTTTCCTTTTATCAAACAATCCCTATGCATATTTAAAACTATTGTTTTCCCACTATCACAAATAGAAAGAAGGAAAATACCAACTATGGTGAAGGAGCCCATGTTCATGGGCAGTTGAGGTATCTTCTCTTGGACCAATGTCTTAGCCCTCTTGGCCTGGATCAGAATGCCTGGCATACCTGAAGGAATGGGAGGACAGAGCTGCCAAGCTGAAAATATGAAGGGCTCCACACAGCCCACCACATAGCCCCCACCCCGTCAATTAACTGAGGTGCCCAGCAGAGTTAATGATGTGAGGAGACAGCCCCTTGGTCTGTTCCCACCTCTTTCCCCCATTCCGTAAAATTCCAACTCTTAGCCTGCGACCTACACAAGCTCTGTGATTTGTTCTCGGTAATGGGGCTAAACCTACCCCCTTCACACTAACATTCCTGAACCGTGAATTGCTTGTCCCAAAAGGCATTTAGTGTTGCTTGCAATTAACACAACTGATTGCTCAAAGCCGGCACCTGAGGTGGCGTGGAGCCAGCTGGAAGCATAATTGGCTCTTTAGCTGGAGAAACATCCACTTCACAGTGGAGTCTGTGATGACGGAATTATTGGTTCAAAGTAAGCCAGGTATGTGAATACCTGTTCTATACATTAAAGCCTCCACCAGCACCAGGCACAGATGAATTATCGCAGACTCAAAGCCTCCCTTTCTCTCTGTCTCCGGAACTTCCCCTTCTCTTTGTTCACGAAATTGCGCACATTTCAGCCTGAATATTTGTAGGGCTGAGTAATTGCTTTTGTTCTTTGGGTTATTTAATTACAAATCTCAGTAGATGACAGGTCCTCTGCTCTAAAGGAAGACATCACATTTGCACAGTTACAGAATCCCAACACAAATGTGTGTGGCAAATCAGTGACTGCAGATTTATTCATGCCCTCTGGGACCTGCACTGCCTTTTCAGCTTAGCATGCAATATGATTTAAATTACAGCTTGTGCAGAGCTGTGCCTTGGGATTACACTCCATGTTTCCAACTGTTTATAGTTCAGTGAGCTTTAACCTCTGTGATTCTGAAAATTAAATAATGTCACGGCTGATATCAAACTGATGGCTGGTACTAGATTGCTAAATACTATGTAGTATTAAAAACCTATTTTTACAACAAAGTGGAAACGTCAATGAGTTTAAAACATTGATAGCACATTCAGGTACTTCAAGAACAGAATTCAAAAGTTACACCAGCAAAGAATAGCAAAGCTAATATTAAACTCCATTGCCAAGGATATTGTTTTAACTCCTGTATTTAGCAGAATTGTGGCTGTGGACTTTACGAGATCAGGACTGATCCTAACATGGGGCTTTGTGATGACACAAACATTGTGTAAGATCAAGAAATGTAGATAGAACATCTGTTGTGGTTAAATTCACATTTGTTAATTCCTTGCAGAAGTTTCATTCTCTCTGAACTACTGTGATATATCAAATGTTACATCTTGAAGACCTTTTTGTGCTGTAACTGTGGACACCTTAATATTTCTGTAGCCTTTGAAGAGGAGCAGAGGAAACACCTAATTAGAAAACTGTATTTCATATGATGTGTAATTTCCCTTCAGATTACATTTCATTATTTGCAAGGGTTTAGTTGATACAAAAACATTTAGATTTTTTTCTCCATTTAGTTCTGCAAACCCATGTTTCCAGGATAGAAACTGTTCTAGTCCCACTTGAGCCACTTCACCATCTTCCTCCCCAGGCTCCATCAGGCAACACTGCGAAACAAAAGGGTGAAACTGATGTCACCAACAGCATCATTTAGGCCACAGAGCCTCATTCATGGCTGTGGTGTAAGGAAGGGGGAACAGGAAGAGAAAAAGACAAATGGGAAAGACAAATGGATACTTATTTTTCACTTGTGAAAGCATAATGTTGGACTAAATAACAGAAAATAAAGTCAAATTCACACAATTTCAGTTATTAGATATGATGGGGAGATCACAGACACACAAAGTATTTGACAAATGGTTCCTCATTTGATGTCTTTAAATGTTAACAGTGAAATAGATCCTGAACTTCCCATTTTGCTGCATTGCCAAAGTGATACTTCTTTTTCCCCTTGATCTTTAGAATGCCCTATACTACGTACTTCAGGCTTCAGTGTCCAAGCTCTTAGTTATCAAAGTGGTGTCAGAAACGTCCCATCCCTTGCTATTACATTCTATTCCATGGGCTTGTATAAATTAATCCGTTCTAAAAGGTGGCTGTTAAATTTGATTTTTTTAAACGTAGCTAAGTGCTTTTATGTACCATACAGTAAAAAAAAAAAAAAAAAAAGGGCAAAGTGTATAGTAACATCTAAGAGGGCAGAGTATGAAGGTGGTCACCAGCTAGTAGTTAATAGTCAGAAGCACTGAATGCCACACAGATGATGTGCTGGTGTACAGATAACACACAGTGTTATTGAAATGTGATAATATTTCTTTTAAGAATCTCAATATCAGTCTGAAATGTAGCAATGTTGTCCAAAAAACTGTTGAGAGTGACCCACCAAAACTGAGGCTGATAAGCCTTTTTCAGCTCTTTTTCCCTCTGTTCTGAGATCATTGTGTCACTGGTGTCTACAGGCTGAATGTTTCTGTTAGTAAGGTGAGCTGCCTTGTAGTATTACCAGGGAAAATTACCACTTTCAAAGGCAAGGGTTAAACTGTAAATCTCTGAGACTACCATTTACTGTACAACATCTGGCAGAATTTGATGTTCCAGAGCACTTAGAGCTGCCACAAACACACTAAGTAAGTGAAGACAAAATAGCTCCCTGTCTGATTTACTTAAAGTAATAAGCTGGCCTGTGTTTTTGTTAGGTTCCTGAATTATGGAAAAGAGTATTTTTAATATATCTTTATAAATTTAATTTCCTTTTAGTAGGCTTTAAAGATTTCTGTTCAGATAAGTGCAGCAAGATTTGTAGGAAGATTTTGTTAGAGAATTTGGTATAAGCAGAAACAAGATAACCCTTCAGAGACAGCTTTTTTACAGATGATCATTCAGAAAAAGCAGAAGATAAGTTACTTTGAAGACTGGATTACATATTTTTCTCATTCACTGCACAGGTTTTATGAAATAGTTGCAAGCATTCAATGATAATGGATTATATCTCTGAATATTGCCACATATCTGAGGATTGGTGTTTATTGATTCTTTTACTGCTGTTTCAGCAAAATTCCATATCCTTGTAAGTCAGAAGTGTTCTGCTGATGTCAGTGAGATTATTCATATTTCCTGAGCTCTATAATAACACCTGTCACACTGTAAAATTTGGTAGTCATGGGGCACAGCTCTCTTCAGTTACCCACTCCTTCAGTCTCTGTGTCCTGTTCTCCTGTTTCTCTAAAGCCACTTCCAGTAAGGGCAGAGAAAAAGCTCCATGGGAGAGGAAGGTACAAAACCTTTCTGTGGTATTTTACATGGACTTGTGAGTCATCAGCTTTTTCACAAGATTGTGTAAATGGGTAGTCATTATCAATACTCAGTTCTGTTCCATGTTTGACATACTGTCACCTTTAATATTTTGTGCCAGACCTGTTGGTAGAAAGCATTCTTTAAAAACAAAAATTCCAGTTTGCCATTTATTGCAGGGCCTATTTTTTTTACTGAATTTCTTTCTTTTATTACTTTTCAAATGCTTCTGTTAAACTTTCTGCCAATTCCTCCCTCTGTGATTTGTTTCACAAGCAAACATGCTGCAGTCCTCCCTCACTGCTTTTAAAAACCACAAAAATTTTGAGTCTGATACAATGAAATTTTCATTCTTAAAAGTCACAGAAATTACCTCAAATATTTTTGAAGTGCTGTCAGTGAATAATAATGAAAATAAAAATAGTAAAAATAAAAAAAAGGGTTTGCTTGTACAGAATTAAAGTATAAAACAATGAAACTATGTTTGAGAAGAAAAACTTTCTGACAATTCAGGCACTGTTGCAAAACTTCTGTCTGAAGCAACTTCACAGTTTTCATCTCACCTGTGCTATCAAATAATTTTTTTTCTTTTTTAATGAACAGAACTGTTTCACATCAACAATAGATGAGTACATTATTTCAGTTCTGTAAAACCCTGTTCATACCTTATGTTGACTGAAGCTAGATTAAGTTGGAAACACGAAGTGCTCACATGACTACTGAAAGAGGTTGTCATAACTGATGCTATCACACTGAACACCTCTGTTGTGCTGAGAGGTTTTTGTTCCTCTTGCAGATGCCTTTTTGCATTTTGTGTTGCTGTGCTATGCTGACACATGAGCTAAAACCAGACATTCATCCAACCCTTGCCTCAGTCTTTGCTGCCATCCCTCATTAATCCTACTTTAATGGATTTTGTGTCAAGTTGCTTTACACTAGCTGTAAAAGTTCATTACGCCAACAAAACATTTTGTGTAGTTTGACAAAATTACCTCAGTTCTTTAGTCAAATCTAAAGGATTTAACAAAGAAATTAAGTTACAGGAGATCGGAAAGGTTAGAAAATTGCTGCAGGAGAGTTCTCTACTGGATGACTCCTTGGGAAGTGGTGTGGGCTGATGATCATTTCCAAATGAATGAACATCCCTCACTGAGAGTTGAGAATATGGTAGAGTACTGTCCAGTTTTTGATGTGACATCAGGGAGGAGGTTTGTTTTTTTACACCTACATAACCCTTTCCACACACTTGAAATTGAACCTGGCAGTACAAAATTTGGAGTTTTTCTTCCTGTTTTCAAAATAGATGATTTTTGATGCAAAGGACATATTTGTTCTTTAGTCTTGGACTTTTTAGGCAGAAAAATGTAATATTTCCGTGGGCAAATGGTTTCAAAGACAGGGTTGTGCACTGCATGGAGCTGACAGAAATATTAAGAATTTAGCTTTCAGGAGACAGAGGCTGAAGATATGCTTGTCAAGCCAGTGCTGTTCAGCTTTAGCCAGTCGTACTGCTGAGGGCTGTCCAATTTTCCCTACATTGGAATATGTTTGCCATGTTAATCCCCAGCTATTCCTCACACTCAGCCAGGTATTTGCCTCCTGCAAAGTGCTGTGTCAGGAGTTTGGCTACAGCATGTTCCCTCAGCCTTCAGGACGCCTCCTTGTACCCTTAATTTCCAGGTGGCAAAGAGGAAGAATATTCCACCAAGGCATAAACACACATCTCTCAGCGTTCAGAAAGGCCTGAGAAAATCACATTAATGGAGAGGAACAGGTTTTGGTTCCTGACTTCTAGGATCAACTGCCATCATCTGCTTCGGCATCTCCAGGGAGTTGTGCTCCACCTGTGATTCTTCAGCACTTACAAAAGGCAGGCCTGTAGCATGGCTCTATATGCCAAAAGTCTGTAACACCCCAAATCAGAAACATCTTTTGTCTTCAGTGCCTCCACGCTCCACTTCCTCCCCTAATACATCACTTCTTAGCATAAAGGCTCTGCTATTTAGTTCTTGTCACTCACACAGAGCTCTAAAGATGTAGGTTACACAGTTAAGGCACAGGCTTTCTAGTGTTTTTATTTCCAAACATCAATGTCAAAAACTTCAAATAAATGACTGGGAGAGGAAGAAACAGGCTCTTGGCTGGAACTCTCATTACCTTTAAGAAATACAGAAAATTGAGATTAAAGTATTCCTAAATGGAGACAATGTGCTGCAAGCCTCACTTTCTGTTCTGTGATGGACACTAGTTTTCTCAGATGCCCAATTACTCTCTCTGAGGGACAAGTAAATAAGTTTAAAATAACCTGTGTTGATGGATATACAACAACCTTAAAACACAGGCAGTAATGGAAAAGAGGTGTTAATTTTGCTTGTTGTTCTGTAAGGAGATAATAATCACCTCTTTTAAATTAAATAGGGTGGATAGCTCATAAGCATTGTTTTGTGAGAAATCTAAATTATGTTGAGCATTAAGCTATAATTTTACTGAACTTTTGTATTCACTTTTCTTCACCATGTAATTAGTCTTTAACAGGGAATCAAAACTATTGTTGTCTCTTTAGAACAAAGGTTTCAGAAACTGATAATTGCATCAGAGATCAACATTTTCTCCCTTCTCTTTCCTGTGGGAGCTAAAGTGTTACTCCCAAGATATGTTCATGCTGAGTTATGTCTCTAAGGCAGAGGAGATGAGGGATCTTGGGGTGGTGGCATTGTCTTGGCAGGAACTCAGGGACACAATTACACTCTAGAGGTGCTGAGCACCCCAAACTGAGGCTGTGCTCCTCTTACTGTCATTTGGCCCTGCATCCCTGCCAGCCCCTGGGAGGGCACCCATGGCTTAGTCCTCAGCCTGGCCTTGCCAAGTTTTCGCTTCTGCGAGCTGCCCCCAGCACGGAGCCTGAATGCTTTAAGATGTTACAACACACTTGCTCTTTTTTTTGCTTTTGCCTCAAATACAGATCAGTAATTCCTTAAAAAAACCTGTAATTTAAATTTAGTTTTACAGTCTCTCACAATGAGAATGATGCATGAAAAACACTTATGGTCAAGCCACTGTAAAAGCCACAAGGGCTAGACTCCTGTTGCTGTATGTGTAAGTGTACCACTGAGATGTAGAAGAACATGTGTAAAAATGTGGTGTGTCTTTTTTAATGCACATTTCTTTGCATCTTACATTGCTGCTGCACCCGTGTACTGAAATGGCAGGAGTGATACGTTGTTCCTACTTTTAATACCTTCCATCCTTGAAAGTCTGTCATCTCTTTATGTCACACAAGTCACCACTGAAGCATAGCAGTTGGATTCTGCAGAGGAAAGGTTTGTTGGTTTGAGGTTGTGTTTGTTTTTTGTTTTTGTTTAATTATGAAAAGAGTTTGGAATAAAATAAAATATATTTTTTTAAAAGTGCACTATTAAAATTAAAAGAAGCTTTAGTTAAACCTTACACTTACTAGGATGTTTTATAATCTTTCTGTCAAAATTTGCCTTTACTAATCTTTGAGAAATTGATAAAAAACAGGATATCACTTCTAAGGAGAAACTAGCTGACATAACTAATACACTACTCTAAGATCATCTTGACTCAAAGATAGACTGCTTGATGAATATGATCAGTTTTTAAAACTCTTTCTGTTCAGAATTTCCATTGCAAAATCAGTGGGAGACCTTAGGGCTTCTTACCTTGTAGTAGCTGCTGACAGCTTGATCATGCATGGCCTGCATGCTACACATCCTCCTGACTTTGTAAACAGCATCTTTAAATGACATCTCTACTCTGTGGTCTGTCCTTTCTGTGTTAGCATCTGACAATAAGTTACCACAAAACCCTCATATTAGCTCCATGATAGCCACAAGTTATCCCTTGTGCAAACAGCATTCCCGCTTTGAGGATGTGGTCTGATGCCATCCATGTCATTGAGGAGCTTCACTAGAAGCAGTGAATCCGTGAGAGCTCTGCTGCATGTGCCTGAGTCAATAACAGCAAGAGGAGTGTGAAAGTTGAGGAATTTAAATGAAGGGACTTTGAAAGAACACCACTAAAAGCTTTGGTGTTTTGTAAACTACATTCGAGTGTGTAAAACCACAAACCATCTTAGCTCTCTCATCACCACATATTAACAGCTTTGTCCTCTGGTGACCTTGCTGAGGCAGAAGCTCTGCTCTGCACATTTGTGACTGGAGCTGCAAGTCTCCTCTCTGTGTGTAGGAGGGCTCACGGTGAGAGCAAGTCCCGATTTTGTGAGGACAGGGTTTGGCTCTCTGTGCTGGGTCTCAGCGGACAGGTGCTGTACATGGTTGTGAAGCCTTGAGTAGCTGTCTATTTTTGTTGTTGTTGAATTTTTTATTTCATCTTCTCTAATCTTCCTCTCCTCAGGGTCCCAGTCACCCTCCAGTATTTTTCATTAAATTATTGCAATTGCAGTTTTACTGAGCATAAAATTTCCCTAGTTTCCTAGAATTTTCTTGCTGTTACCTGATAAATTAGTCATTTTGACCGTAAATATACAATAGTAGGGGCATCCAGTTCAAACCCTTTTCAAAACATTTCCTAAGAGAACTGCCCTTTGGCTCCTGTCAAGTGATGAAGAGATGACCCCAGCTTCTGTTCCTTCAGCTTACTCAATCTTGACAGCTAAAGGTAATTTCTGTGCCTTGAAGTTTATAGATCTTCATTAAAATGCTAATACAATTCATTTAGAAAGCCAATTTCTGACTTATTGTTTCTTGCTCTTGGGTGTGCATGTGTGTATTTGTGTGGTTGTTGTTGCTAAAGAGTAACATTTGTTAAAGAACCAGTGCAGATCGATTTACCTTCGCTTTTCCTCAACCTGAAATGCTGAGACAGGCAAAACATGTTTCCATTACTTAAATAAGCAAACAATGGCAAATAAATCATAGAGGCAGCTGGACCAAGGTGTTGTTTTCATAAAGAGCCAGATTTCTCAGGAAGGACAGTTTAATGGGCTGCTGCCAGTGAAATGTCTGCAGAGCTGATAATTGCAAGAGGGCACCCAAAGTGATGTACAAAGGTGTCATGTGGGATCTGAGAAGTAGCACCACAGCCAAGACAACTGGAAAAAGGAGACTGAAGAAGGTGTGGACTTTAATAATTTGCTTCTTAAAGGCTGATTGTTTTAAATAAAAATCTAAGTTTTTATTTTTAGCTTGCTCTTTGGCTGCAAGATCAGAGAACTGTTTTTAGCTGTAATTTTATTTTGATCGTGTTTATGCTGTGGCTTTGTTTCTCCTTTGATCATGCTTAAACACGTTTCAGAAATGCTTGTTTGATGTATGCTGTTTTTTAAAGCAGTCTTCCACATTGTCTGCTTGTGTTTTTTAAAAGCAATGAATCACTGCAAAATATTTGCTGTCAAATGATTTCTTAGATCCATTTTCCCAAAACAAGTTCTCTGGACTTCTAGCCAATGGGAGACAACTTTCAAACAAAAAAGTGTTGAACTATTGTAACAGCATTTCTGAGGGCTATGTGGATTGGAGGCAGTTTTAGGGTTGCAGAATACTCCATAATTCATACTCAGAAATTTGAAGTCATTCCATCTACCCCCAATAGCTGCAGTGCACTGACTTTTACAATTGTTACTGGCGGGTTTGGATCAAAGTCCTACTTCCCATTCAGTAAACCTTGCTTGAAGTTCATTCCAGCATTTCTTTTATGGCTGTGTTGTGTTGAATGTATGAAATAGGTCAGCTCTGACTGAATTATTTTAAGCTTCCCATGGGGACCCCTTGATACCAAACCTGTTTAATTTTGCAGAGTGAGGCAGGGCAGTCTCAATACTTGAACATACACATTCATGGTTGACATTCTTTCTTCTGCTGCATGGGTGAGCAATTAGGAGAGTCAGGGAGAAGTCCCTAATTCCCTCATCTGTGGATATCTCCCAAACGTCAAAGAAGAGCAATAAAAAAGTGCTGTGCAGTCCATGGAGAGGGCTGTGTTGCGTGACTGCCAGCCATCTGGCTGATGGACTCATCAGGACCCTCAACAGCCAGTAGTGAACATCATCTGAAGCCCTGGGGTTGAGTGCAAGTGTGCATCAAGCCTTGGGCAAGTCAAATAGCCCCTGTGCTAGTGAAACAGTAAGAAACACACTACAGATCACTGGTTCTTAGCTTTATAACCCATGAAATTATCAACCACTTTTCTCTCCCTCTCCCCACACATGGTATCATGATGTTGTTTCTGTAACCGTTACATTCATTCTGAACAGAAATTAATCTGTTTCTGTATGCAACAGAACACATGTAGCCTACTCTTCATTTATTTGGTTCACTGCATAGACATAGATCTGTTAGATGGAAGAGGGGAAAAAGCCAAGCACCACCAGGTAACAAGAGCAAGAGCCCTATAACATGAAGAAGCACTCTTTTATTGACTAAAACATATTGATTTAACTAGATGGCAAAACAATCCGAGGTGTGCTCAGTAAGAAACATCAGTGTTGTTCAAGAAAAGCTGTTCTATGATGTACAATGGATGTGTTTCTAATACGAGGTTGTGTGACTACTTTATTTGCAGAGATGAGGTTAGGATTATTAATCACTCACTGAAAATCTGAATCCATCTCAGATGAGCACTAGTAAGAAGTGTATGCAAAGCATATTCACACGTGCTGTAGTTCTGGCATTAATTTTATCTGCCTGCCTCACAACCCTCATCTCTGCTATCACTCTGACAGAGTAATTTGAAATACATATTTTCAATTTATTCAACTATTTTTCTGTCATTGTTGTGTCGGTCCTGCTTTAATCCTAAACTGTCTTACTATTTCTGGTTCACTTGCAAAATTATGAGAGGGAAAGAAAAGAATAATAATATGCTAACCGAGGGCAAGTTTATATAACCAGTGCCATATCAGCAGTATTTTTGACTCAAATGGGACTCCCCACGGTATCTTCATAGGCCAATGTAAAGTTAGATTTTTGATGCCTGGTAATGTAGTGATTTATTTTAGAACTTGATATCTTGTGATTTACAAAACCCATTGCGCTAGAAACAAATCATTCAACCATTTGGAATGTGTTTAGGTTTTGGTTGAATATTATTTTTTACCCTTTTTCATTAAGACTTTAAGGATGTAAAAACAACATATCCAGAACAGAGGTTCTCCAGATCCGGTAGCCAAGAACAGTGTCTTCTAATGGGTATCCTCTTTCTCTGATACTTCCCCAGACTGCACTGCAGAAATTTTCAAGCTGTAACCCTTGTTTCTTGAGATTCAAGTTGCATGCAAAGCCCTAGTATATCATATAAAAAAAATAGTTGAGATACTATTTGTCTTGGATCTCATGTCAGTGTAACTTGAAGGCTATTAAATGCACGCTAGAAAGAAAGAAAGGACATTTAATAGCTTACGTTACTGGGGTTTGGGGTGGAGAGCTTAAGACCTCAGATTTTTCATGTTCTCAGATGTCTAAAAATGTTAATTTTAACCGACAATAGGTGGTAGATACAGTTTCACAGAGATCTGTGTTGTTCAACACGTTCATAAATAACCTGTAAAAGAAGTTGGATGAGAGGTTGGGTTTTTTTCACATGAACCTCAGTTATTCAGCATAGTGAGACAAAGGAAGGCTGTGAAGGATCACAAAAGGATCTTATGCAACTGGGTGGCTAAGCAATCAAATGACAAATTAAATTATTCTTGATGAATGATGGGGTGATAAACCATGGGGAAAACCGTGAGGAAAACATGCCTATCTTCACTTATAAAAGAATGGGCTATGGACAGAGCACCACCAATGAACAGTGAGGTTCTGGGGTTATGGCATGTAAATTCCATGGCAATTTCAGATTACTGTTTAGGAGCTGTCAAATCCATATTAACTGTTGGGAATTAATAGGAAAAAAAAAAACAACAAAAAAAACCAAAACCAACCAACCAACCAACCAAACACCCCAGAGAATTCAATCCAACCCAAATTATCAGCCCCAGTTAAAGAGTATAGTTCATCCACATCTCAATCACTGAGCATCTTTCCAATATAGGAATTGAGAGGAACCAAATGAAGTTTTTGTGATCAATGTTCAAAACACAAAATCAGAAGTAAATTTTATTCATTACGTTGTGTAGGTGACTAACAAATTCCAAAAGGACATGCTGAATTCTGGAAATTTGCATGGGTTCAGGAAGAAACCAGACAGATAACTGGATGAGAAGTCTATTGAGAGTTACCTAAGGACACAGAAAGCAACAAAGCTCAGGGAATCAGCTACACTGAAAACAATTGAAGGAAGGGACTTCATTCTTGGAGAGTATTATTTGTAATCACCATATTCTTTCATGTCTCAAATAATTACTTCTGGACAATCTTGGAGGTTGTGTATTGATCTAAGCAAACTTTGGTCTAAGTCAGTAGGGTCATCCTTCTGTACTTTTATATATATATATAT